>PVHX01002925.1:17563-59705 GCA_004024805.1 Geosciurus inauris
AGAGAGAGAGAGAGGGGAGAGAGGGGAGAGAGGG
The DNA here is from genome assembly GCA_004024805.1 of Geosciurus inauris. NCBI lineage: Eukaryota > Metazoa > Chordata > Mammalia > Rodentia > Sciuridae > Geosciurus > Geosciurus inauris. The sequence continues at coordinate 17,598 of PVHX01002925.1, forward strand.
GAGAGAGGGGAGGGAGCACGCAAGCAAGCTGTGCTCACTTGGAGACAAAATGTAAACCCCAAAGGCAGACCTCCTCCTGTCTCCTCCTGTGGCTCCCCAGGACCCACCTCCTCCAGCCAGGGCCACCTGCCTGCAGTTATACCAGGGGATCCACATGGGCTAATCCATGGATGGGGTCACAGCTTGCATGATCTGATTGTCTCACCTCCCGACATTCTTGCTTGTCTCAAGCATGAGCTTTTGGGGACGCCTCATGTTTCAACAGTAACAATGTATCAAAGTGATAACCCTGACAGAACTCTGACCCACTCATGGGCGTGGCAGAGGATGCTGCTGACGTATCATGATGGCTTCCACGTGGCAGCATCTGCCTTGGCTAATGCCCACCCTCTCTCTCCACCCTCTCAACAAGCCTAGGAAGTTTGCTAATTTCCTCGGTGTGAGAACCGGAACTTGGGATACCACTGATTGGGTGAGTGCAGTGGCACAGGGACTCTGTCACCACCTGGCAGCCTTTGGTCTCTGTCACCACCCTGGGAGGAGGTTTCTACTTGAGCCCATTTTACAGATGAGTATGCTGAGGCTCAGAGCAAGGTGGGGGCATCTTCCTGAGGCCACCTAGGCAGTCAGAGGTGCAGGGTGGAATTCACACACAGACTCGTCCCACTCAAAGCCTGATTCCTTGGTCACAAGTGCCTTCTACCCTACTAACCGCATTCTCAAGGGAGATCCACATGTCACCCCCAGCTGGAGGCTCTCCTCACCTTCACTGGCAGCTGGGGGTCCCAGGAGAGCCTCTGCCAGTTCCCAAGGCGGCCAGATCACAGTATCTCCCAGGACAGAGATGAGGTTGGCACACTGGGGACCTTTGCCCTCTGTGAGTTCCTACAACCTTCAAGATGTTGGCAGTGGCCCCAAGAATGAGCCTCACAGACCTCCAGGGACAAGGAGGTTACTTTCCAAGGGCTCCAGCTGCTGCTGCGAGGCCCTGCTTGTTGGTGCCGGGCCTGGCCTCTGCAGGCTGGTCCCGCCTGCCACTGAGTGGGGAGGAGTAGAAGGGAGGCCGTTCCTGGGAGATGCTCTCTGATGGCGACTTGGCTCTGGGAGTCCACGAGGGTCTTGCAGGTCCTTCCTTGAACTGCCTGGGGGTCTAGGATGCTTCTAATCTAGGACCTCCTCCTATCCCTCCCTTTGGTCAAGGTTGAGAGCCTCTGTCTTGGTCTCTGCCAGCCTTTTCGGGCTCCTTTCCCATGTTTTCTCACGATCATTTTCCACCTGGCATCAGCATCACCGAGAACCTGGCTTAACACCCACACCAGTTCCATGTCCCACGACTATTGGGGTGTTCAGAATTTTGGGAGATTCACAGTAGCTGGGCTGGAAGTCACAGAATAGGGGTTCGGACACTGCGGGGTTACGTGGAGCTTTCTGAGTACCTACTTACCATTTCTTCAGTAAGAAATTTGGCAGGGCCAGATTTCTGCAGGTGAGGAGGACCTTGAAGAGGCCTGTCAAAGCCGCCGGAGGCCACCCAGAGGAAGCTTGGTCCAGGGACCTGAATGCTGAATGCTGGTTACACCATGCTGGCTGACTCCACCTCTCTGATCTTCAGTTTCCTCACCTGCAAGCTGATCATGGACTCCTCCCTTCTGTCAGGAGCAGGTGTGCGGTGGGTTTTGCAAACAGGCAGCTCTCAGTACAAGGTGACAACCTGGGGCAGCAACTCTTGACTCACATCCCTGTTGACAGCGTCACTTTCTGAAGTCACTAATGGTCTGGGCTCGAAAGCCAAAGCTCTGGAGTTCCCAGAAAGCTTCCAAGCCCCAGCGACGTCGGAGGGTTTAGAAAGCAGGGGAGGTTCCCGTCCTGAGGGTGCAGCTGCTTGTCAGAGGAATCCTGAGCCTCAGTTTGTTCATCTGTAAAATGGGGCTTAGGTAAATAGCATGCACCTCCCAAGGTTGTTGGGAGGTCCGAGAGGTCAGCAAGGGACAGCAGCTTCTGTGTTCCTTGCTATTGTTGCTGATCACTCTGGGAATGTCACGGAGCTGATTCCTGGGCAGTGCTAACTCCTGGGACTGAGAGGAGAATTTGGGCGTGAACAAGGGCAAGCTGACCCACGCTGGCTGAGTGTCCAGCTAGTCCCCCTTGTCTCCTTAGCTGACACGCAGGGCAAACGCTGCCTAGCTTCAGCCGTCTCGTCTCCTTTGAGGGCTCTTCCTCCTGTCTCACCCTCAATATCTGTAAAATGGGAACACCTGCTCATTGCAAGCCCCAAGGCAGCCTGATCGTCAGAGGTGGGGTAAATAATGGGAGGGCGAGGCCAGAGAGCGAATTAGCCATTTGCAAATATAGAATACTAGACATTGAATGACCCCTGTCATTGACTTGGCTTAATGAAGCCACTGAGCCTTGAATGATTCGAGATGCGAGTCCCTGATTTCATCACTTGGGCTGCGCCTTCCCATGATCTGGGGGTTGTTTTGTCTTTACTTTGAAGTCAAGTAGCTCAGCACTCCTGTTTCTTCTAATCCAGGAATTTCTTGATTTGTATACAAAGGAAAAAGCGCACATGTTCTGGTCTCTCTTGGTCTCTGAGATCTTAAAGCTCCTGTGAGGACAGATGTGTAGGCATGGCCAGGTTCAAAGACTGCCCAGGCCGAGAGGACTGCAAAGACCACCTGAAGCCTGGGGACAGGGGGTTGGAGTGACAGTGAATGCCAGTTTGTGCCAGACCTGGTGCAGGCTGTTCCCCGTGGACCCCTTCATTGGGCTCTCTCTGCCAGCCTCTGAGGCAGGTCACATGACCCCAGCGCTCACTTGCTTGCGCTTTCTCTCTCTGCACAGGTGAGAAGACTAGTCTTAAGGAGGCACAGGTGTTAGCCCAGCCCCCCCCTCCTTCCTCCACCCTCCTGTGACCTTGGGTCACCTGATCCTGGTGATCAGCACGCTGAGTGTGGGTTTAGCCCAGAATTCACTCAGCAAAGACATGTTTCTATCATTGTCCAAGTTCGCCCAGCTTGGACATGACCAAGCTTGTGCCCTTCAGCACCATTCTGACCACACCCAGCTGCACTTGGGTTCTGCTGCCTCGTGGCACCCTGAGTGTTAAAGCTTAGGTCTTTAATGAGCCCCAGAAGCTCAGGTGTTGAAAGGTGGGTCTTCCGCTGGGCGGCCATCTGGATGTGTTGGAAACCTCATTGGAGGAGGAAGGTTTGCTAGGGACGCGTCTGCCCTGCCTCTGTTTCTGGACCCCGTGTGCTGAGCTGTTGGCTCCACCACATCCTTCCGCCCTGAGGTCCTCCTTCACCATGAGCCCAGAAACAAGGAGTCAGCTCCTGACCATGGCCGGGAGCCTCTGAAACCGTGAGTTTGATAGACCTCTCCTCCTTGAAGTCATTTGCTTAGGTTTGTCACCGCGACGCGAAGCTGTCAGGCTGTATTTCTGTGCCATAGCACTAGATAATGCTGGGATATAGCACTGTAGTTGTTGATGTGAAAATTGATCTGCCTTACTACCCGGAATGCTTTCTGAGGGGAGGAAGCACATCTCTATTTTGTTCAGGAAATATCCATGGGCTGAAGGAGTTGTGCCAAGTTTTCTCGTCCTGAATCATTGTGGGTTCTAGGAATTGGGAACAGTGGCCTTTCCCATCAGAGAAATCCAATGAGACTAATCAATATCAACTAGACAAGCTTAGAATCTGACTGCCCACCCATGCGAATACTTTTAGAACATCTCGATAGACGTTGCCATCACCAATTGATTTTCACAAGGTCTTAAAATTATATCCAGGTATGAGGTCAAAATATAAGATTTATCAGCTCCCTTCAAGGAATTAAGGGTCTCACATTGTTACAATTCTTGCTTCATTTGGCTTTTTTCTTCTGTTTCTTGATTACTTTTTTTCACCAAAATTGTGTTCAAGTCTGGATGAGGTGTGGGGGAGGCTGGTAGCTCTCTTTTCTATTCATTGCTCCTTTCTTCTTGAGAAGAGAGTCCATGATATGTTCAAAGCAGCAATAAATCTAGACCAAGGTTCCTTATGGTTCCTTATCTGTCTAAAAGGTCTGTTATAAAACATTCTGGGGGCACATTTATTCTCCTGGATAAGGATGTAACTGTACCACTTTCCCCTTGTTTCCTATCTTATATTTGGATATGATGGCTGGAGCTACAGCAGCTTTTTTGTCAAAACCTCAGTCAAGACGTAGTTGAGGTGCTGAGTCAGAACCTTCAGCTGCCATCTGCAGAGTTTGTGTTATGCAAGAAAAAGGAATCCCTATCAAATTAAGGCACTCCAGAGTGATTTCCTACACTTCAAGCTCAATGTATTACTAATGGATAAAAGGACATTTCCAAACCTCCCTCTCATATACAAACTACAGTCCTGGTATTTATTGGTATTGTACTGACCCAGATCTCCTTCCCTCAAAGACTTGAGGACCTTTTATTCGTGCCAGGGGCAATATTACTGCACCCCTTTAAAAGATGATAATGCAGAGGAGTGGAGAGAACAGATTTGCCATTCGAAGTTTCAAAGTGGACCCAAGAGCCCCAAGGCGCACACTGTGGCTTCCATTCCGAGACCACGTGCTGTCCCTGGTTGGCAGAGCGCATCGTCCACATCCCGTAGGAGGATGAAAGCCTGTCTGGATGCTGCCAGAACCTCAGACTGTGGTTCCAGGGAGTCTGGAGGGCTGAAACCCAGCACTTAAGACTTCCATGCTGTTCTGGCTTGGAAATTTATGCCGCAGCTTCGAGATTCTGGAATTCATCGCACAGAGACGTCCAGCTGTGTGCAGGGGGGGCTTCTGCAGTGGAGGTGCCTATGTCTCCACAGACATGGTGGCCTCTGAGACCGTCACATATCCACCAGGGCTGGGGCAGGGACATCAGACCCATTGAGAGCGCCCGGAGCGGCGAGGCAGAGGAGCAAAGCATGGCAGGGGGTGTCAAGTCACTTTCTTCCCCAAGGAAACCAAGGAGTCATCAATCCCAAATGCCGGGTACAGCTGAGCTTTTTCCTGACAAAGAGGCTGCATCTGTGCCGCCTGTCAAGTCCGAACTCAAGCATTTGCCTCATCTTTCTCTTAGTCATACCCATTTTCACTCAATTTTGTTGGCTAAATATATCTTGGTCCAAAACATAATCCCAACATCAGAAGACACTTTATTTTCAGATTTGTGATTTCCTTTTTTTTTTTTCTTTTTCCAAAGGCTTTATTTGTCTCTTAGTTCAATGATGATGACTCTGATGGCTCTTTTGTGGTTCTTTCCCCAGGCACTTTATGTCATTCCTTGTCTCTTTTGTACTATTTCTAGAAGTTCCTTGTCCTTTAGAGTCAATTAAAAAAAAAAGTAATACTTCTGTAGCCTTTACTCTATGATAGGCACATGTATGAAGTCATTTAAGTCTCAGAACACTATAAGGGGTAAGTACTATTATTTAGCCCCATTTTACAGAACAGGAAACTGAGCACAGAGAGGTTAACCAATTTACTTAAGGGCCTCCAGCAAGCCAGTGGCAAGGTAAGCAGGCTGATTATAGTTGATGAGAACCACAGAGAAACAACAGCCAGCATTTTATCAGACTCTCCATGAAGGCTTCTGCATACAGCACCTTCCTTAATCACCCCATAACCTGTGGGATGTTCATGATTATTGTCAGGTTTCACAGATGAGGGACTTGAGGCTCAGCCACCTCCCTGGCCGGGTTCCTGATTTAATAAAACACATTTTCCAGCAGGAATGCCCTCTGCCCTCCACACGCCCTGCTTTGCTTGACTAGGGCTGCTCACTGCCCTCTCTGCCGACCCTTCCACAGCCCCTCCACGCTCTGAATTAGATCCTCTCAGCTCGGTTTGTTTATCACCCAAAACCACAATAGCCGCCTTCCTTACCTGTCTCTCCCACCAGCCCAGGAGTTCATTAGACAGCACATATTTTTAGTAACACAAGTATTAGAAACACCAAAAATTTTTAAAAAAGAAAAAAATAAAACCCACCCTGCATTCCTGGAAACATCTAGGCAGCTGTCTTTTATCTTTTTAGATACAGATGTATTACAGATAGATAAAATACAAATGGGCCTCAGGTTTTAAGCGTGTGACTCAGTGGTGTTCAGTACACAGATGTTCTAACACCCCATCCGTCTCCAGAACTTTTACATTACACCCCATGGTATCCATTATATAAAGAAGGATGAACTTATGTCATCTGCAGGAAAAGGGCTGGAACTCGAGGACATTATGTTTGTATATTTCTTTTTTTTTGGTACCAGGGATTGAACTCAGGGGCACTCGACCACTGAGCCACCTCCCCAGCTCTATTTTGTGTTTTATGTAGAGACAGGGTGTCACTGAGTTGCTTAGCGCCTCGCCGTTGCTGAGGCTGGCTTTGAACTCGCAATCCTCCTGCCTCAGCCTCCCAAAGTGCTGGGATTACAGGCTTGAGCCACCGCGCCCGGCTTTGAGGACATTATGTTAAGGGAAACAAGACCAACTCAGAAGGTCGGGCTTTCTAACGGTTTCTCTCATTTGTAGAAGTAAGAGAGGAAACAGGAAAGAAAAGGTAGAGGTGGGCGGATCTCCTGAAAAATCAAGGGGAGATCAATAAAGGAAAGGAACCAGGGAAGGGAGGGAGGTCACTGAGGGACGGTGCTGGTTGCATCACACTGTTACATCGTGTGCAAATACGTAAGGACTCCTGCCGTCATGGACACCTATGATACACCGATAAAAATAAGGAAAAAGCAAGAAAAGAAATCTGTATCCACTAAATGGTACCTGCCTGCCCTCAGTCACCGCTGCTCTGTTTTCTGACCCTGAACTTGTCTGTTCTAGGTACTTCATGTAAGCGGAACCATAACATATCTGTCCCCTTGTGTTGGTCATCATTCGCTAATTGTGATATTTTCCATCCATGTCGTTGGGCATGTTGGGATTCTGTTCCCATCGCAGGCTGAATGATGTGCTTCAGTGTGTGGGGACCCCACCGTTGACCTGCTGGTCAGCTGTGGGCACCGGGGTTGTCTCGCCCTTGGTTGTGGGGAACAGGGCTGGGAGGGCGGATGTGCTGGAGTTCCTGCTTTTGGTCCCTTTTGGGTGGATTCCCACGGGGGGAATTGCTGCTTGGTGTGGTAATGTCAGGCTTGGCGTTTGGAGGGACCTCCCTGGCCTCCCGCAGTGGCTGCACCCTGTGGCATTCCCACCGGCCACACAGGGCAACCCAGTTACTCCACATCCTTGTCCTCGCTTGTCGTGATCGGACTTTTGAATGTGGCCATCCCAGGAGCGCCGCAGTGTCCCTGGGTGGTCTCCACGTGCAGCCCCCTGGCGGCCTGTGCTGCTGAGTAGCCACGTGTGTGTCTGCCCTCCTGATAGGAGGTACACATGGGAGCACAGAGATGGCTATCCAGGTTCTTGGCATCTGATTAGAAAAAAAAATAATTAAAAAAACCAAGCAGGGTGTGGTGGCGCACGCCTGTCATCCTAGCACTTTGGGAGGCTGAGACAGGAGGATTGTGAGTTCAAAGCCAGCTTCAGCAACGGCGAGACGCTAACTAAGCAACTCAGTGAGACCCTGTCTCTACATAAAACACAAAATAGGGCTGGGGATGCGGCTCAGTGGTCGAGTGCCCCTGAGTTCAATCCCCAATACCCCCCCAAAAAAGAAAAAAACAAAACCAAAATCAAAGTATGATTTAAATAGCAACTTTAGCTGTTTCAGCAAACAATTGGATAACAAAGGAGGACAGTCTGGTAGACCACCTGGATTAGCTTCCCGTGGCTGCTGTAACCATGACCATGACCTCCACCTTCACCTGGCCCTCTCCCTGTGTGTACCACATCACTTCCATAAAGGATGCTCTCGCTGGATTTAGGACCAACCCTGACCTTCTGTGGCTACATCTTTGTGTGTGGGTTGCTGGTGGTGCTGGGACGGAACCCAGGACCTTGCATTTGCTGGGCAGGTGCTCTGCCATGGAGCCACACCCCCAGCCTGTAATGGCACCTTGATCCATGTTTCTGACATCTGCAGAGACCCTATGTCCAAATAAGGTCATACTCACAGACACCAGAGGTGAGGACTGGGACACATCAGTTTGGGGGACACACGTCAACCTACTGCCTAGCTTCATAATCAGCATACAGAACAGTTCTTACCATGAACATCTCAGTCCCACTATTTTTTTCTTTCAATGCAAAACAAAACAAAACAAAAAAATCAAAATGGAGCCTCCATGTCCCTCCTGCTGAATAACCCTCCTTGAGCTCGTAAGAAAGGATCACATGTACTTTTTGCATGTCCATAAGTTCAGATCAAATGTCCACCATCATTTAAACACCCATTGTGTTCAACTGGACTCCTCAGGGCCCAGCCAGGTGCTCAACAGAGAGGAGGGGCCTGATACCTGTGTGTGCAGTGAGGAGGCAAGGCCCCGGCCTCTGTGGCCTGGGGGGGTGCTGCCAAGCTGGGCTCTCGGCCTCTCGGGGGCCATGTGCAGTGTCCAGCCCTGTGTCTTCACCTTCCCTGAAAACCTCCAGTGACTCTGAAGTCAGCTGCCTGGAGGGTCCGAGATATGTGGTCCCCCGACTGGGGACTCTCCCCGTGAGGGTTTTCACTGTGGGGTGGAGGGCCGCAGCCAACTCTCTCCAGGTTTTATAAGCTGATAGAACAGGGCTGTCAAATGCTTTTTATGGGAGAAGAAACAGGAAGATGGTTTGTTTTGCAGACAGCGGGTTATTGGGTAATTACATTTTTATAGAGCTGTTGTGGGACAGATCACGGCCCTGCTGTCCCCTTTGATGCTAAAAGGCAGACAGCCCCATAAAGATCAGAACAAGGGAAGGTGAAAGGGGTCAGGGATGGAGCTGCCCTGTGGGGTCAGCTTCTGCCTGGAAGTCCTCCCCACCAGGTGGCCCTTGCGAGAAATGCCCTCCTCTTGCCACGTGTGTGGTGAGAGTCACATCTCTCTTTCTGACTACAGGCAGAGAGAAGGAGACAGAAAAAAGGTATTCACAGCACAGGCCAACCCTGAGGGCGCCAACAGGGTCAGTTCACTCTTGGCTCGTCCAGCTAGCCATCCACGCCTTCAGGCAGGCATTGAGGTGTGTGGACACTGGCTTAAGAGTCTGAGCTACATTCACTTCTTTTCCCAGGGGTCCATGTATTTGTTCATTCAATGCATATGAATTGCAGGCCTACTGTGTGTCCTGCACTCTGGCACATAACATGAAAGACAGCCGTAGCAATGGAGAAGGCAGTCCAAAGAGAACTGTACCCATCTGGAACACAAAGCGCCGGCCATAGTCAACACCAAACAAGGGACAATTTGGGGAGGGATGGGCCCACAAGAGCCCATGTGAGGCATGTCAGCTGATGAGACAGAGTGGCAGGCGAGCCAGTACTTGATACATAGGCGTTGCCCAGGCTGAGGGGTGGTGGAGCCTCTGATGCGGAGAGAACATTCTAGACCGAGGGAGAAAACTCTGTCCAGGTCCTGTGGAATGGGATGGCATGAAGATTTTAAGAAGCTGTCCAAGCGAGTGTGGCTCTTGGGGAAGCCCAGCCTGGATGCTCTGCCTGGAGCCATGACCAGGAACCCTGTGTGCAGTCCTCCTTTGGCTCTGTTTCAAAGTCGACCTTCCTTTGCGGAGGCAGAATGAGCTGCTGGGTGATCTTCTCCTCCCCAGCCAGAGAGTCAAACACAAGTCCTTGAGAGGCGGTGTGGTGATGCAGAGAGGGCCTCTTAATCCTCCTTTCTTCTGGTCCTGGAAGGTTCTAGAAGGCTGTTCATTGCTGGTCCTTTTCCTGGGAGGTTTGGACTAGGGCCAAGGGCCTGGGTTTTTACTGGTCCCACCTGGAAACCACTGTTTGGCATCAAGCTCTCTATTTAAAGATGGCTGCATCTTTAGGAGCCCCCTCCCCACCTCCCATGCTGATTTCCTGCTGGAGACAGGCACCTTAGTAAAGGATTATTTATTTGGTATTTATTTGGCCGATCAGCCTCTTCCTGCTGTGACCTCTAGCCAGAGTCCGAGGCTTCTTTCTTGAAGGGGCTGCCACAGTCCTCTGCGGCTCTGTTCTGCTTACTTGCTGTGTACTGGGAACCCCCTGAGGCAGCTTTCCTCTTGGGAGATTTCTTCTCCTCTTCTCACTTTGTGAGATACAAGCTCTCTAAAGCATAGCTTGCTGGGACTGAGGGGGCCCCAACCCTGAATGTGTGCGACCAGATCCTTGGGCCCGGACACCAGGCAGCAGAGGCCCCAGAAAGGCTGAGAGCCACTGACTGTGAGACTGGGCTTTGGAGGGATCCATGCACCTCAGCTGTCTTGGGGGTAAACATAAGCCACAGCCCTCACTGAGGTGGGGGCCAGGTCCAAGGACCCCAGAGTGGCTCTGCTCTGATCCTGCTAAGCTCCTCAATTGCACCATTTCTCACTGTGTGCCCTTTGCCTAGAACACCCCCGCCTCATGCTCTTGGGACAGCTACACCTAGGAAACGTGCACGGTGTTGGGTGGCCAGGAGGCAGGGCTGAGCTTGGTGAGTCCTGGGGTGGGGGCTGCAGACCGCCACCCAGGCCGGTGTGAGCCCCAGTGACAGGGTCTGGCTGAAGCTCTGAATGGATGCCCTCAGCAGTGTGGACAGCGCTCCTATCTGTTGTGCTCACCATGCTGGGAAATGGTTCTGGCTTGGTTGCATTTCATAGATGCCAAAACGGAAGCCCAGGGAGCTTAGGTGGTTTGCTCAGGATCCCACAGTGAGTGAAGGGCTGAGCTGGGACTGCACCCCATTTGCTAGCACTCAAGCTTCTTGCTTCTAGAAAGCCCCCTCTGTGCTTTCCAGAGCTGGACGCGGAGCCCCTACAAACTGCACTTTCCTGAGCCTGAGTTTTTTGCAAAATGGGTTGGATAGCCACCAAGTTTGTCTTCTTTCATGGACAGCATTGTTGGTAGAATCCAATGAAATAAGTGTGTGTATACTAACAAAATTATTTAAAAACTTAGCTCTTATTTATTGAGCACCCATGAGGAGAAAAATCCCTGCCCATTGGGTTTTGTTTAATGCCTGTGACTCAAGTGCTATTGTTATCTCAAAGAGCCTGGCTCAGAGGCAATGATCTAAAATTTGGAATGAATTCACACAAAGGATCTCACTGGATTCTTTTCTTTTTTTTCCACTAAGCCTTCCAAAATTCTCTGTTCTCAGGTCCCTCATCTCTAAAAGACATAATCTCTATTTCCTAAAGAGGTTGTAGGGATACCCTGCAGTCACCTGGGTCCCCTTCTCAGAAGCAATCAGTTACCTAGTTCTTACCTGTTCTTCCAGATACTGTATGCAAACAATACATGCAAATAACTTATCTTGCATCAAATATTTGTAATGCAAATGCTAGCATATGATACTCTCTTGCTCTTTTTGTGTAACTATGTGACTTGGAGATGATCTTATAATAAAAGGCCACTTTGTCTTTATTGAATAGCTACATAGTATTCTATTGTGTGGCTGTTTCAAGATTTTATTTATTTTTTGTTATTAACCAGTGCTGCAGTGAATTTATTGTATGCATGTCTCCTGGCACATAGGTGAGGATCTTATTTGGGTAAATACCCTGAAGAAGACTTTCTGGGTCAGGTTATACGTCCATTTAAAATTTTGATTGACATTGACAAATTACACATCAAATAGATAGTACCAGTTTCTATCTTCCACCAGTAGTGTGCGAGAGCACTTACTTGTCTACAAGCTTGCCAACGTAGTATTTTGTATATATGCTGAAGAGAGAGAATATTCCTACTCCCAATTTTTATAAGAGCAGCTAGAAACAAACTAAATGCCTGTTGGTGAGAAAGTGGATTAAAAAAGTGTAGTGTTTGTAAATAATGGGACATAACATGTGGGTCGAAAAATGGAGATGGGAAAGAAAATATGGTGGCCTTCTATGAAGCTGGCATGGTTGGCATGTACCCTGCCAGCAGCCCTCCTGGTTCCATCTTTGGTGGCCACCAGCTGGAAGTACCAGGGGTTAACATCCCTGCTGAGCAGTTTTGCACCTTTGACTGATTTCCTGGCTCCCTCACTGCTTGGGGAGATAAATCTGAAATGTGTCCTTCTCAGGGAGGTCAAGCTCTGGTTGTCCACAGTGATGGTTGGCTTGATAAAGCACTTTTAAAAGAAAAAGTAACAAAATTCCTATCATATATACGAACTGTTTTAGGCAGATAGCGTATTTGTGGTGCTGTGCAACCACTATCTCCATGCGCAGAGCATTTCCATTTTTCCAGGGAAGCCCCATACCCACGAAGCGGTCGCTTCTCACACCCTGTGCTTTTCATTGATTGTCTTTCCCTCTTTATCTCATTTCTTCACCTCCTCAGCAAACTACTTGCAGGAGAATCCTTGTTTCAAGTCAGTGGTTGGAGCAACTCAAATAAAATTGCTTGGGAATGTCATGTTAGGTTAAAAAAAAAAAAAAAAAAAAAAAGGTCCCAAGAAATTGCATGCAACCTGACATCCCCATTTATTAAGTTAAAAAAACTAAAACAAATAACGATTTTTGGAACTATGTCTTAGATGTGAAAAGACCATGGGAATATGCCAGCAAGGAGGTGATGACCATGAGATCTGGGGTGTGGTTACGGGATGGTTCCGGGGGCTGTGGGTTGGATGTGAGTCACTGTGGGGCCTGGGATCTTGCTGTGGTGGTGTTGAGCTCCCATAGCTAATGCCACTGTTTTAAAAATGACTGGAAGAACTACTAGAAGCATGGTTCAAAGATAAGCATGTGTCAAACCATATTGTATCCAATTCTATGCAAATAATCAATGCAAACTGACTCCAAAGCATCCAAGTGAGCAGGGGACGGTATTTACATTTTCTGAGTTCTGTGATGTAGGCTGAAGAAGGAGGATTTTCAGGAATGCGGTTTACGTTGTGTTGACTTGAGAAGGAATTTAATACACCCTTCCTTTCTCTTCCTTAAAGATCCTAATGCAAACATCCATAAATAGGGAATAAAATATATGAATGACCTACTGCTCTTCATGGCCTGTATGAAGCCACTCAATCAAATTAGATAGACACATTAATAAGCAAAGATGTTCATGATTCACTGTTAAAGAAGCAGGCTGAAGGACATATTTTATTTGATTGTATTTTTGATGAAATATTTTTATATAAAATATCATTTATTATATGTGCCCTATATAATTACATATATAAATTATCTATGTGTATAATTATGTGACATATAATTATATGCAAGCAGCCACATTTTATCTGTTCATGAATATATATGATTATATACTTCTTTGCATAGAAAAAGATTTGAAAATAACTTACTTGGGATTGTTAACAGTGCTTTTTCTATGGAATAGAATTATGAGAAATTTCTAAGTTCTGCCTATCTATGAAGATGAAATATTCTTAGTCAGAAAAACCAATGACAATGAAGTGTCAAAGATAACATGTTACTTAAGTATATATAAGACAGGGAATTCTTTTACTTGTATTGTTACTGTGTTGCTTGTTATGGTTATTGCTATTTTTTTTTATTTGTGTGGTTACTTTGTTGCTATGATGGTTATTGATGATGATGATGATGATGATTATCATTATTATTTGGTTATCTTGTTGCTAAGGTTGTTATTATTATTTTCTTTTGTGGTTACCGGGCTATACTCTGCCCCATGCTCCCTCCACTGTTGTTGCTCAGTCCAACACTGGATAAATCCTCGGTGTCTTTTGAATCAAGTTGCTTCCTTCTCACAGAATCCACATTTTATCACCAATTACTCTTCTTCTCCATCTTAAAACCTCTTTAAAAAGCATCTTTTCTCTTTTGCGCTTGCTGCTTCTTTCCACTTGCCTGGCCAAGTCCAGGTCCTGTGGTTTAAAGTTGCTCTTATTACTATTATTTTTTAAGACCGGTTGCTATGAAATTCAGTGTTCATCTGTGACATAGATAAATGTGAGCAGCCTGGCTGGCCCATCTGTAATATGATGACAGGGCTCTGGGAGATTCTGCAGGGGGAAAAATCTTCTGCCTCTGACATTTGAAAACCCAGGGATGTAGCAATTTTACAAAATTAAAAGAGCATGAGTAGCAACGAGAGAAGAAAATGAAAACAAGTCATGATTGGGGCTGAGGCCTTCTTCTCTCCCGCCTTGTCTTGGCTGGAGTGGTTCCCCCCACCCCCCACTTCATGTGTCCCCTGGAAAACTGTTCTCCTCCTGGCTCAGTCTGGGGACTAGGGCTTTTTCAATAACTGAAATGCTGAGAGAATTCAGTACAACTGTATTTCATTTTTGTTTTGAATGCACTCTGGGAACCTTGCTGCTGTGGACCAGGAGTTTGGGAGCATCTTATCCAGAGCCTGAGGCCCCTTGGTGCTGAGAAAAATTGATTTCTAAATAAAATGTCTATTAGAACCCCTGATCAGAGCATGCTAGGTAGGCAAATTTCTCTTCTCATTTTCAAAGTTCTTTGTCTACTCTAGACCATACAAATGTTTTTGGAAAAGATTTTTCTTTATTGATTTATCCTTTTGTTTTTGGTCTCAGAGTTGGAACAAAACACACTATTTTTCTGCATGAAGAAATGTGTGTCTGTCCTTTCTGGGTGTTGTATTTCTTTGATCACATCTCCCAGTCCAATTGTTGACATCTAGTGAATTACCACAGGAAGGTTGGTTATAAGCAGTTACAAATTTTTGGTCCAGTTCGTATATCATTCTTGGCATGGGACACTCACAGCACCACCTGTGTCAGAGTCTTGCCAAAAGTAAATTGAGCCTGATTCCTTGAAGTCTTGTCATCCATCTAGAATTGCAGAAAACACAGAGGACTGAGGAACCTGTGAAAACAGCACCATGAGGATGGATCAGCTGATTCCCGGCTGTGGGTCTTCTATAGGGCAAGTTACCTGGGGCAGGGAGAGGGTGTTCTCCAGAATGTCCAGGTCCTAATCTTGGAATTGGTGCATATGTTGGCTTTCATGGCAGGAGGCATTTCAGGTTGCAATGTAACTAAGGTTGCCAATGGGCTGACCCTGACATGGGGAGGTTTCTCCTGGATTGTCTGAATGGCTCCTATGTTGTCACAAGGCTCCTTATAAGGGTCTTATAAGTCCTCCTGGGTCTGTCTGAGGGTCCCTGTGTCGGCTGAGGCTTGCTGCCTCAGTCTTCGGCAGGCAGGCAGAAGGTGCTCAGACTTCATGCCCCAGAAGCAGCGTTTGCTCAAGGTCGAATGGGAGCTGGGGACAGGTGCTCAGGTTCCTGTCCCTTGGTGGGGGCTTCCTGAATGGCATGCCACACCATGTCTCAGGTCCTGGTGGGATTGGGCCCTGGTTCTTGCAAATGGCTGCTGTTTCTTATCCTGTATTCCACTGGCTTTTGCCCCTTCTCTGGGTCACCCGATCTCCTCACTAGGCTTACTGGGGTCACCTCCACCTTTACCTGTTTGTACTCCAATCCTTATCTCTCCATCTGCTTTGGAAGAACTCAAACTGAGATGGAGGGAGTCTGTAGATTGAAAAAGACCCGAGAGGTCAGTCAAGAGGCCTGTCACAAGCTGTGGACCTTATTTACAACCTGATTCAGAACAACCCTCCCCCAAGGGGGGTTTGTTAATAGCATTAATAACACTGATAAGGGGAAATCTGAACACTGGAAAGTGTTTGGTAATCAGAGATGATTGTTAAGTTCTAGGCTGTGATAATGGCCTTGTGGTTATCTTAAAGCAAAGAGCTCTTATCTTCTAGAGACACATTCTGTAACATTTAAAAGTAAATTGATAATTGATGTTGGCAATTTTCTTTAAAATAATGAAAAAGTTGAGGGAGTGGGAGAAGGTGTATATGTGGTCCCCTTTACCTGGGAGGAATCCTTTCTAAGACTCTCAGGGGATGCCCAAACCACAGGTGGTACTGAATCCTGTACAGACTCTCCCTCCATCCCTCCTTCTCTCTCTCTCTCTCTCTGTTTTTTTCTACACACATTATGGTTTACAGATTAGGTGTTCCCCAAAAATCTCATGTATGAGACAACACAAGTCTTACAGGTGAAATGATTGAGTTATGAAAGCCTTAACCCAATCAGTTTATTAGTCCCCTGATGGGGATTAACGGAGCGGTAACTGATGGCGGCTGGGATGTGGCTGGAGGAGGTGGGTCATTGGAGGTGTGCTTTTGGGGTATATTTTATCCTTGGTGAGTGGTGCCATGTCCCCAGTTGCTCTCCTCTGCCATTCACTTCCGCCATGATGTGCTGCCTTATCCGGGCCCTGAGGAATGGAGTTGGCCATCTATGGACTGAGACCTCCTAAACTGGGAGCCGCCAAATAAATGTTTCCTCTTCGAAAATTGTTTCTTGTCGGGTCTTTTGGTCACAGCAGTGAAAATACTGACTAAAACCACATACATAACTGTGATTAATTTACGTCCCCCAAAGTCTCACGTGTTGAAGGCTTGTTTGGCAGTGCTCAGAGCGGGGGTCTTTGAGGAAGGGATTGTATTACGAGGGTCCAACTTTATCAGTAGATCCATCCTTTGATGGCTGGATGGGCTGTTGGAGGTGGTAAAAGGGTGGGAGGTGGGTGGGACCCAAGTGAGGGTAGTATGTCCTCAGGGGCAGGCCCTTGGGCTTTGTCCCTGTGCCCCTTCCTCTCTCTCAAGGTCTCTCTCTGCTTCCTGGCTGCTATGAGTTCAGCAGCTTTCCTCTCCATGCCCTTCTTCCCTTCTTCCATGTTGTTCTGCCTCACCTCAGGCTCAAAGCAATGGAGTCAGCCAATCCTGGACTGAAACCTCTGAAATCATAAGCCAAAATAAATATCTCCTCCTTTAAGTTGTTTATGTTGGATATTTGGGTCACAGTGATGAAAAGTTGACTAAGATGTTGATAGTGACTATGATAAAACAGAACAATTATAAAACTAGGCTATAACAAAAGTTATGAGAATGTGCTCTCTCAAAATATTTTCTTATCCTTCTTCATCTTGTGATGTGAGATGATACAGTGCAGGATGAAGGGAGAATAATACAGGAAGGGTGCTGGAGCATTAGGGTACACATTAGAGTTACTTGAATAAAAACACTGAGATACTATCAATCTGGTAACCTAGATAGCTACTAAAGGACTAACGGGTGGGTAGCATATACAGCATGGATACACTGGACAAAGGTTGACTCACTTTCTAGGCAGGATGGAATGATACTTAATCACAATACCCAGCATTGTGCACAAATTAAAACTTATGAATTTTTAATTTCTGGAATTTTCCATTGAATACTTTCAGCGTGTGATTGGCTGTGGGTAACAGAGACCATGGGGAAGCAAAACCACAGATAAGGAAAGACTAGTATAGACGAAAGACAAATAGGTGTGAGCTGAGAATTGTTGAAGCCAGAAGATGAGTAGGAAGGATCGATTACACTATTTTTCCTACTTTATCCATGTTGAAAATTTCCAACCCTGGCTGATCTCAGATGGCCAGATTTGTGTGGGGCAAAGTCGAGGACCAGGGTGTGGGGTGGGGCAAGTAATGGAGAAGGAGGTAAATCCAGGCAAGGGAAGCTCCATCAGCAAGGGTGCAGAAGGGGACATGGGCAGGAAGAATGAGACTGTGATTTTGAGGCTGTGTCAATCAGGGATCTGCAGGGAGCCAGAACCAACTGCATGGTGTGTGTGTGTGTGTGTGTGTACATGAAGCGGGAGACTGATACTTATTTTAAAGAATTGGCTCGTGAAATTATGGAGCCTGGCAGGTGAAAAGTCTGTTCTCATGTATGGAAGCTAAAGAGTCGATGTCACAGAGGCAGAGAGTGACACAGTGGATCTCAGAGCCAGAGAAGGGCGAGGAGGCGATGGACAGAGAGTGGTTCCTGGGTACAGGTGCAGCTGGACAGGAGCAACAGCGTCTAGTGCTCTGTAGCACAATAAGGTGACTGGGGTTGATAGAAATTAATGGAATAATTCAGAAGTTGCCAGTAGAGAGCATCTTGAACGTTCTCAATGCACAGATGTGTCCAGGGTGACAGATATGCCAGTTGCCCTGATCTGACCCCTACATGTCCTATGCATGCATGGAACTGTCACACCATGACCCATAAATATGTATGATCACTATGTGTCAATTAAGAGTTTTAAAAATATTAAAAAGAATGAAAAGATGCCTTTGAGTATATTGCCTATGCATTTATTCCTTGATAAACATTCTTTCTCGGAAGAAAGTTCTATAGGCTGATAAAACATAATCTGCAGGCAGGAAGGTGCCTGCAGGCCCAGGGAAGACTGGAGGCTGCTGCTTGAGCCCAAAGGCCATCTGGAGGCAAAGTCCCTCTTTCTTTGGGGACCTCAGTCATACTTTTTAAGCCCTTCAATTGATTGGATGAGGCCCACTCATGTTATGGAGGGCAATCTGCCTTGGTCCAAGTCTCCTGATTCAAATGTTTATCTCATCAAAAAACAAAAAACAAAAAAAAATCCAAAACAAAACAAAAAAATCTTTTACCAAAGAATTGGACCACATATCTGGTTAGTTTGACCTCGACACATTGACATAAATTCCACCATCTCAGGGGCCATAGCGGTACTCCAGAGAAGATGTGCTAAGAGTTTCAACCAAGACATTGGCTGTGACTGTCAAGAGAGGGATAGGATGTGCACTGTTGAGGTGGCAGAATTCACGGCTCTGGGCTGCGTCTCAGTGAGCAAGCCCAGCGTCGAGCATGAGCACCGGGGTCAGTGGCAGGAGTTTTGCAAGAGGACAACATGGAGGAGTCTGGGTCAGTCTCCAGCTGCTGCTGAGCAGCTCCTGTGTTCCCGACTGTGTGCTGGGCTCTTGGGATTAAGAAAGCCAGCAAGTGGACGAGCTCCCCGTCCCACTCTCCTCAGTGTGGTGATCCCATGGGGAGCAGATGGGAATGTTGGGTGGCCCCTGTGCTGAGGGCTAAGGGAGGCATGGGTGCCCCTGATGGACCAGAGAGTGGCAGGAACAGCGTGGACCCGGCCAGAGGCTCAGGGAAGACACTGCAGAAGCCCCCTGACAAGGAACTCTAAGCTGTGCTCTGGGGGACAGGCAGGAATTTGGACAGGAGAAGAAGCTGCATCTTGAAAGAGAGGGACAGGCAGTGAGCTGATCTCAGGGGCCAGAAAGAGCTCAGATAGCCTAGAAGTGCTATTTGCATAGATTCTTTTCTTTTATAAATCAATAATCATTCTTTTTATTTTTTTTGTAGGCAAAAGGTACATTGCTATGTTGGTTTGCTATAAAGCTGAGCAGACCTATGTATTGAGAAGCTACCAGAATTCAGATTATTAGTAACAGTGCCTCTGAGGTTGAAATTAAGTATCATCTAGGACTCTTTAGGAGATCGACAAGCTTCAAAATCAGATACAACCCTCAATAAGTAAGATGATTGATCAATTAGCAAGGACTGTGGTCTTCAAGTAAAATGGAGATCACCTGGAAGGACAGCAAGGGTCTAGCCCTGACTCTGACACTTATCAGCTGTGTGATCTTGGACCCATTGCATAACTTTTCTGGGCCCTTAGCTTCTCTGATATTTTGTATCAGAAAAAAAAAAATGTGTGTGTGGTGGGGAACTGGGCAAGATCATTCCTAGTTTTAGGATTTTATGTTTCCATGGGCTAGGGTGATGTGTAACAGGAAAAATACACAACACCCACAGAGAATTCCTGAAACCTTGGTATTTCTGTATTTGTTAGGCATCTGCTACATGCTGACTGTGCTGTGCTGGGGAGTTAGTGGTGAGCAAGGGATCCTGCTCTCCAGGAACTAACAGATCACAGATAAGATAGCCAGATGGAACAAAGGCACACTCAAGATAATTGCAGATTGTGATGAAGGCTATAAAGATAAATGGGATAGTGGGATAAGGGGGTGTGTGTATTTTCAACCTGGTGCCCCAAGCACCTCCAGGAATTGGAGAGAGCTGATGTAAGGAAGAGGAACCTGGCTGTGCAGAGAGCTGGGAAGATTCCAGACAGGAGGAATAGCAGGTGCAAAGGTCCTGGGGCAGCATTGAGTTGGTACATCTGTGAGGACAGAGAAGAGGCCCAGGTGGATAGAGGTGGATGAGGTGGAGCGTGACTGGATATGAAGACTGGGAAGGAGTTGTGGCCAGACACTGCGGCCCTCTCAGGGTTCCCAGGATCTGCTGCCCGTTGGGGCTTAGAAGGTGGAGTGGCTGGGCTGGAAGGAGGAGACCATTTGGGAGGCAGCTGCAGTAGTGCAGGGGCCACGTGGCTTTGACTGGGGGCGGGGGTGTGACCAGCCACCCCAGCGTTGCCTGTCTTGTTTTCCTGGGGCCTCTGTGACCAGTCATCACAAACTGGTTGGCTTAAAACAACAGACACTTGCTCTCTCTGGATTTTAGAGGTTCAGTGACTGACAGCAGGGTCATACTCCCTCCTAAGGCCATGCAGGAGGACCCTTCTCTGTCTCTTCCAGCTCTGAGTGGCTCCCGCAATCCCTAGCCTCCCCTGGCTTGTGACTGTGTCACTCCTGGCTTTGCCTCTGTCTTATGCTTCCCTCCAGGTGGCCCTTGCCCTCTCCTCTGCTAATGAGGTGACTGGGTCGGGAGCGAGGCTTTGGTCTCACTGTCCTCGCTGAGGATGCTCCTGGGGCTCACACTCTCATCCTCTGCTCCAGGGTGTTTGCTAAGCACCGATCCAGTGCTGGGCACTTGGGTTTAGCAGAGGGGGTGACATTCCAGAGCATCTGTGCTTTCCTGTAAGGGTGCTGTCCATGCTCTAGGGTGCTAGGCATGGGCCTTGACCCCACAGCCCTTCATAGGCCAAGTCCTACCACAGGCTTACACTGCCCCAAGCACCTCCAGGCACACCACATTGCTCCAGTGCCCACGTAGCCCTCCTGCCCAGCCACCTCCGACCACAGCCTGTCACTCATGTCCTGGCCACTCCTTGTTGCTGAAGCCGTAAACCCAGGATCCTTAGTCTGATTCACAGGCATCTTCCTGCCTCTCTCCCTTTGCAGAGACCAGATTTCAAAGCCTCATTGCCATGGGCTGAATGTCTGTGGCCCCAAGTTCATGTACTGAGACCCCCATCCCCACAGTGATGGTTCCAGAAGGGGAGCTTTGGGATGTGACTCCTGGGAACCTTCAGGAAGGGGATTCCTCCTACCATGTGAGGACGAGGCAAGAGGGTGCTGTCCGTGAGCCCCAAAGCAGACCTCTGGCATGCATGTAGAATCTGCCTTGATCTTGGACCTCCAGCCTCCAGAACCCTGGGAGAGAATCCCTGCCATTATAAGTCACACCATTGGTGGGACTTTGCTTCTGCAGCCTGAACACATCAAGCCAGCTCTGTCCCTCAGCAGTCCCAGTGGCCAGGTTCTCTCCTCTCCTTAGTCGCCTCTCCTTTCTCTGTCCTAACCCCCTCGTTGCCGGGTCCGTCTGCCTGGACCACAGTCCCCATCTGTACCATCATCTGCACAAACCTCACCGCCCTCTGCACCTTCCACACACCTCTGTCCTAGGCACCCTTGAGTCTTCTGTGTGCCCCAAGATCTCGTTCCCAGAACACCCCCATGTGGCAGCAGGACGGGTCCTGTCTGCTCCAGGAGGGAGAGACCTAGTCTGTGTGACACACGCCTGTACTCACAGGGCTTGGGTTCATCTCTCAGGGTTGCAGGAGTGCAACCTGGTGGCTTAAAACAGACACGTCTTCCCCGCGGTGCAGGAGGCCAGAGGTCTGAAAGCAGGAGTTGGTCGTTGGATGCAGGGCCCACCCTGCCAGTGTGACTTTACATTCCCTTTATTATTTCTGCAAAGACCCTGTTTCTGAATAAGGCCTCCTTCACAGGTCCTGGGGTTTAGGACTTGAATAGATCTGATCAGAGGGACAAGATTCAATCCCTGATAGAGAGCACTGCATTTAGTCACTGTAAAAATTAGATAAATGAATGGCTGGCTGTAGACATCAATGAAGAGGCAGATTATTCAGGAGTCTGTTTCTCCAGGAAATGCCAAATTTGTGTACCCATATGTGAAGGGGAACAGGAAAAACAAACAAAACAAAAGATAATTAAAATTAAAACTCACGGAGACACTCTCCTCCCTCCTGTGTGTGTGTCTGTCTGTCTCTCTGCCTTCCTGCCCGGTGCAGCTCAGGGCTGCAGGAAGGAGAGGACCCTGGCAGGACCCTGGGCAGACATTCTGTCCCTCCTTCCACCCCTTCCCCATCCCCAGGGCCACTCTGTGGTGGGGCCCAGGCACCATTTTATTAGTTGTGATCCACTGAGGTTAATTCTCTTAATCCAGCCTCGCCTGCCCATAAAGCCCAGACCTCAGGTATTGGATTTCCCTGATCAAAGGGCAGTGCTTTGGGGGCCGCTGCCCAGGAGGGCTTGGCCAGGCTCATAAACACGGCCGGGGACACACACACAGGCACCCTTCCAGAGATGGGCCTATCCATGGCTGGGGGATCCCGCGTGCAACAGAGCTGCTGCTTAAAAGCCACCCCTGGGATTTACACGGTATTACTCTGCCCTGCTTGAGCACTCACCTCTGCCCTCCAGCAGTTCAGGGGACAGCTTCTGGTGGGGCCAGAAGCTCATGCCCAGATTAAAACAGAGGGAGCCCCCAGTGTTGGAAAGTGTCAGGGACAGTTTTAAATGCGGGCCAAATGTCCTTCCCCATCCCAGTGCTTGCGAGTGGCTGAGTTTTTCAAGCAGATGCCACACAAAGCATCCGGAGACAAATAGCTTTCACCAAATGCGGTTGGTTTCCTGTCCAGTTCAGACCTGTGTGTACTTAACTATGATTGTCCCCCAGTGTCCACAGGGGTATGTTACAGGACCCCCCCAAGGGTTCTGCAATCCACGTCTTCTCGAGTCCCTTGTGTACAATGCCCCAGGATTTGCACAGAACCTGCACGCATCCTGTACTTTAAATTATCTCTAGATCACTTACAAATCTGATAAAATGTGAATGCTTCAAATGATTGTTGTATTTTTCTTTTCTTTTCTTTTTTTTTTTTGGTACTGAGGATTGAACCCAGGGAAATTTAATCACTGATCCACCTCCCCAGCCCCTTTTTTTTGTGTTTTATGTAGAGACAGGGTCTCACTGAGTTGCTTAGTGTCTCGCTTTTACTGAGGCTGGCTTTGAACTCGCAATTCTCCTGCCTCAGCTTCCCGAGTTGCTGGGCGTGGGCCACCGCACCCAGCTATTGTTCTGTATTCCTCAGGAAATAATGACAAGAACAAAGCCTGTCTGTGTTTGGTAGAGACGCAGGTTTCTCCATGTTTTCTACCCACCGTTGGTCAAATTTGCAGATGTGGCACCCACAGATACACAGGGCTGACGGTTCCTCTCCCTGCCTCCGGGACCTGCCACCTCTTTCCCTTCTCCTGGGAAAGCTCTTTCCTCTAAGCCTCTCAAGTGTCACCAGGGACGTCACCCCCTCCAGGGAGCCTCCTAACCCTCGCCTGATTACGCTGCCCACCTTGCTCCTGACAGGTCTCAGGGTTGTCACTGTGAACTCCTGGCCTGGCTCCCCAGCCAGATGTAGCTGCTGAGGGCAGAAGCTGAGTCAGGATGGACACCTACTGTGGGCACAGTCGCTCAATAGAAACTTCACTCATGTTTATCACACAAAGCGGTCAGAACGAGTCCAGCAACCATCACCAGGACAGTTGGTGGCTTTTAGGAGCAAAGTGGTCACGTTTGATCTTTTGTTCCTCAGCCATTCGCTGCTTCTTTCTGTGTCTCCTCCCGGTTTAGTAAGACAGGGCAGACAGCCGTTGTCATTATAAAGCACCATTATTTATTCATTTATTAGCAAATATTTACTCAGCTGAACAAATTCCAGGGGAACCTTCTTGTTCAGGAGACTGGGCCTTCAATTCTTGTGCCGTCCCCTCCCTTACCTTGGTGCGGTCAACTCAGGGTGTGAACCCAGGCCATTCCTTCTACATGACCTTCAGAGGTGTCACCTCTACAGTGGAGTATTGGGAGGGAAGGATTCTAGGACCCTTGTAGTGGTACCACTGATGACTTTCTGAGTCCCCGGAGGCAACTGCTCACCTCCCAGCCTGAGCGAGGCGTGATGAGAGATGGCCTGTGCTCCACTCTCTGCTCTATCCTCTCTGGCGGAAGGTGGTGGCTGTTCTTGCCTGGGCCTAGCTGCCTTGCCTTGGCTCCTGGATGCATTTGAACTTATCTGAGGCACTGATGGGAAGACTGTCATGAAATCTGTCAGGATGAGTGCCAGAGGGGACTTCTGGGAAAAGATAGGAAGAGCCGAGTGACTCCTAGGAGGGCGGGGCCAATTCTGACCAAGGTCCCCATGGGCTGGAAGCCTGACCTGGTCCCCAAGAGACTTTGGGAAGCATAAGTGTTATAGACTGAGTGTGCTTCCCCCAAATTCCTATGTTGAAACCTCAACTTCCAATGTGATGGTGCTTTGAGGGTGGTCTTTGGGGGATAATCAGGTTTAGATGAGGTCATGAGACTGGAAGCTCCCATGAGGGTCTTAGTGTCCTCTTAAGAAGCAGGGGACACTGGCACTTCCTCTCCCTGCAGTGTGGGAGCAGCAGGAAGGCAGCCATCCACAGCCAGGAAGGGATGCTGCACAGGGGACCAAATTGATTGGCACCTTGGTCTTGGACTTCAAATCTGTGAGATGAGGAGTAAAATTCTGCTGTTGGAGCAACCTGTCCTCAGGGAAGCCCAAGCCGACTCAGACAGCCCAGTGACCCCGGAAAAATGGCAAAGCAGCCAGGATGTCCTTCTGCTGGAGTTTGGATAAGCAAACGGAGATGTACCCGTGCGGCGGAACATAATTCAGTGATCAGTAGAAGTGAGCTCTCTGGTCACGAAAAGACATGGAGAAAATAGGAATGTGGGTTGCTAAGTGAAAGAGGCCAAGGTCCACACTCTGTGACTCTGGCCTTCTGGAAAGGCAGCACTAAGGGGATACTTGCGTTAGCCTTTTGTTAATGGGACAAAATACCAGAGAAAGACAACGAAGACGAGAGGAGATTTAGTTTAGCTCACTGTTGCCGAGGTGTCAGTCTCCGGTCGGCCGGCTCCATGGCTCTGGGCCAGAGGTGAGGCAGAAGCATGAGGGTGGAAGAAAGATGCTTAGGTCGTGGCAGCTGGGAAACAGAGAGAAGGAAAGGGGCAAGACAGTTCTCAGGGGCATTCCCAAAGACCCTCTTTCCCTAAAAAGGCTCCAGCACCTAAGTTTCCACCACCTCCCAATAATCCATGCAGCTATGAACACTTTGGGGATTAATCAGTTCATAAGGTCAGATCCCTGGTGATCCCCAGGTCAGATTCCATACCTCACCTCTAGTCATCGCTGCACTGGGGAAAGAGCCTTCAACACAGGAGTCTTTGGGACATTCCAGTTTGAAACTGTAGCAATAGTTTGAAAATCAGTGGTTGCCCTGGGGGCCAGGGATGGGTGGGGAGAAGGATGGATGTGCAGAGCACAGGGGATTTGCAGGGCAGTGAAATTGTCCTATGTGATATTGTAATGGTGAATGCCTGTCACCATGCATTTGGCAAAACTCACAGAATTGCACAAGACAGAGAGGGAGCCCTGCTGTAACCCGAGGACTTCAGTTAATAGTAATGTAGCAGTGTAGGTTCATCAGTTGTAGCAACAGAAATCACACTGATACAAGGTCTCCACCTCTGGAGCTAGTTGATTTTTTTCCATCTCACTTCCAGAGGCCAAGTGTGGTTGAGGCTCCCAAAGAGACCTGGGCTCCAGGGACCCCAAACTCTCTTCCTTCCCCAGATAGTGCTGACTGCAAGCTGTGACTCAGACTTCCCTTCTGGCCTCCCACTGGACTCTGGACGGAGCAAGGACAAAATACCAGCTTGGTACTTGCCAGCCTGGTATTTGGTGAATGACCTAATGTCTTGGACTCTCATTCTCTTATCTGCAAATTGGGCTGAAAATAATTTTTACTTAGCTTTATTATGAAATGTTTATTTGAGGTCACCACGAGTATATCGTTTCTTCCAAAAACAGTCAAGTGCCAACCATGGCCAAGAATTATTAGGGCTGAGGAAAGGGCAGTGAGCAGGGCAGGCAGATCCTCTTCTCTCTCTGAGTGAGCCTTCTGGCTTGGGGAAGTGATAAAAAGAAAATGGTAAGTGATATTCAGTTAATTAAAGCAGATAAAGGAGCTGAGGTGGGCTGTGCTCAACACATTCAGAGAACAGCCGGGAGGCCCGACTGGCCAAGTCAGAGTACATGACAGGAAGGGAGGCAGCCGATCAGGTCACGGGAATCCAGTCGTACAGACATGTCAGCATTTCCATCCTGAGTGACATAAGAGCTATGGAGGGTTTGCATAGACGGGGAATCTGGTCTGACGTATAGTTTCTGAGGCCAAGTCTGGTGGCTATTTGGAGGGAAAAACTATAGGGACAAAGATGGAGGAAAGGGGGATCAGTTAAGAGGTTACAGTCATAACATACACCAAATTGTTAATGATGTTTTCAGGAAACTGACACTATGTTACCATTTAGATGTGCGATGTCCTTCCAAAGCTCATGTGGGAGACAACACAAGAACTTTCAGAGGTGAAGTGAGTAGATTATGAGAATTATAACCTGATCCACTGATAGAGATTAACTGGGTGGTAACTGTAGGCAGACAGGGTGTGGCTGGAGGAGGTGGGTCACTGGGGTGTGCCTCTGGGATTTACATTTTGTCTCTGGTGAGAGAAGCTCACTCTGCTTCCTAGTTACCATGTCCTGGGCTGCTTTCCTCTTTCAGGATGTTCTGCCTCACCTTAGGCCTAAAGCTACAGAGTCGGCTGACCACGGACTGAACCTCAGAAACCATGAGCCAAAATAAACTTTCGTACTTCTAGACTGTTCTCATCAGGTCTTTTGATGGCTGCAGCAGCAAGAATAAAAAAGCTAGGCGAAACACTTATATTAGCTGTATGCATTGATTTTAGAACGTATTTGGGTTTCAGTATTTTTTATTTTAAATTCAAGGACAAACAGCATTTACATTTTTTACTGAAAGGGCTAATACATTTTTTACTGAAAGTGCTAATACTGGGAACTCAATTCTTATTTCGAATTGAATCTCCTTTGGGTATTTTAGTAGGTTCATATTTAATAACCATGTTTTTAAGCATTACTGGGCTTGCATACACACACACACACACACACACACATATATTTATTATATTTCCATATAGTATATGCATACACATAGTATTAACTCATTTGATTGATTAAGATAAATTTCAAAAAACAAATCGTTAGAGCTGGTGGTTACCCCCGTTGATTGACAGTAGGAGATGTACTCAGTGATGCTTTGTGGAATGTGTGACCCTGGTCACGGCCAATCCAGTGTCCTGATAAAGTAGGCTTTATGCTTTACAGTATTTATTGATGACCCCTGACCCTAGAGATACTGAGGATGGTGCGGGATTGAGCCTTAGAACATCTGCTGAGCCCATGATACTCCTAATGTTGTTTGAAGACTGGGGACATTGGCTTCACCTGGGACTTAGAAAAGCAGCGTCTTGGGTGTCACCCAGAATCTGCATTTTAATGATATCCGAGGGGATGTTTACGCTTCTTCAAACATGAGAATTGCAAATCTGGTTTGAGGGGTTTGAGGAGCACCAAGTGAGGTTAACGTCCTTGGTGACAGCTGCATGTTCCACTTCTGCGCTGGACAGACCCCATGGTGCTTGCAATGATCCTCTGCTCTCTGCAATGCACCATGGGTGTCCCCACTTCTGCTGGAGCGTGGGCAGGACCTGTGACTTGCACTAGCGAGCAGAACATGGCAAAGGAGAGAGGACGGCTCTGCTGTGATTGTCCATGGGCTTCCATCTTGCTAGTGGACTCTCTCGCCCTTGCTGGCTTTGGTGAAGCAAGTCACAGAGACCTATGTGACTAACAACCAAGGGCAGCCTCCAGCCAACAGCCAGCTGAGACTCTCAGTCCCTTGACCTGCAAGAACCAACAAACTGGGGGGCTTAGAAGTGCACCCATCCCCAGTCCAGCCTTCCCAGGAGACCCCAGCTCTGACCAACACCTTGATTACAGTCTCATGAGACCCTGAAGCAAAGACCCCAGCTAAACCCTTCCTGGGTCCCTGACCCTCAGGAGCTATGAGATAATAAGCGTGTGCTGTTTTAAGCTCCTACATTTGTGGTACATTTATTTAGCAATAGAAAATATATAGGCTCATCTAAAGAACTTAAATAACAAACAAACACAATCACAACTACCAATATCCAAACACAACTCGGGGCCCACTGAATCTGAATCCCTGGGGGTTGGTGTAGTATTGCAAATCTCTGCTGCCCCAGATGTTGCTCCCAGAGATCAGGATCTGATGACAGGCATACTGGGCCTGTGGCTGTCAGAGCTCCCTGGAGGTGCACCCCTGGGTGACCTGGGGTTTCATCTTTTCCCCACTTTTCTTCTATTTTTTGCTCTGGGGTGAGGGGCTTCCAGGTTCCCTTCTGTCAGGAAGATAAAGGCCTTTGGGAAGAGAGCTTCAATGTGGGGACATGTGATAGAGCCATCTGTCCATGGGAAAGGCCACTTCATGTGGAACCCAGGGCCCAAGAGGCCAAAGACTCGGTCCCTGGGGCCTTGACATCAGAGGTTTCATATCATCTTCACACATCTGAAACAAATCAGAGGGTAAAGGACAGCCCCAGGGCAATGGCCGGAGAGGATCTGGCAAGAATGATTGTCTTGGGGACGTGAGGGAAGACCTGTGGAGACATTGCTGGGCCACCTCTCTGGATCAGGCCATTTTGGAGGGGGAGGGCAGGAGGGCTGGGCACCGCCCAGCAAGAATGTCGGGAACAAGGCCCTGGACACCCTGTGCAGCCTGCTACCCCCCTGGCTTACCCAGGGTCATGTTTTCCAAAGATAAGCCGTTAAGGGGTGTGTCGGGGATGGAGGATTTATGAAGGGCGAGACACAGTTTCCCAGGCCTGGCTGTTCCCTGACCCTTCCTGGGACTGCCAGGACTGACCTATGGAAGAATAACATTTCTGAGATGACTTCCAGGGTGCAGGGCTGAGGGGATGGGTTCATAACTCAAGCACTGTGCCGTTGTAGGAGCTGGGGAGGGACTGGGTATCTAGCAAGATGGCGGCTGAACAAAGGGGTCTAAGCATAGAGAGTCTAACAGCCCACAGTCCAAAGCCTGGCTCTGCCACTTGGACCCGTGGCTTGACACACCTCTGTGTTCTTGTCTGCAAAATGGGGTTAACAGGATCAGTACTATGGAAAATGGACCAAGTGCTTCAGTGGGATCTAATATATGTAAACGTATGTAAACACTAGAGTGGTATCTGGGAAGAAATCGGCATTCAGCAAAAAGTAGCTGCAAACCCAATATTTCTTTTCACTGCTGGGGGAAATGAGCTGCTCAAACGGGTCACGTCCTTGGGATATTACCAATGGGGTGCGGGGGGCACATAGAATATCCTGCAGAGCTCTGCCTGTCTGCCAGCTGAGCCCCTGAGAGCACTCTGCACGGAAGCTTTGGGTTCACTGCAGAACCCCCTGACCAGTGGTTCATCAGATAATTTATTCGTTGTTTTGTTCCAAAGCTTGTTTGTCACAGGTCTTTCCAAAATGGCCTGATACTTTGGGACTATATTTGCCTCTTGTTTTCGTGAGGAAGGTCCTGAGGACAGCTCATTTGTCATTTTGAACCCTGAGGTCATTGCCCAGCCAGGTCTGAAGCGTCCTGCTAATAATAGGAAGGATCATCACCAGAGCCATTGCAGGGGCTAAAAGGATGTGGCAAAAGTGAAAAATCCTGATGACCGTGTATCCTTTATCCTTTGCTACCTGGCAAAGGGCGCAGAAACCAGATGAAAGTTCACTGAAGCTTTGCTGGAAACAGCCCCTCTATTAAGCCCGCAGGGGATAGTGTCTGGGAGGAGCCGGTGGGGCAAGGGTGGCGGAGGGCCTGAGTGGCAGCTGGAGGGAGCAGAGGAGCCCTGGTTTAGGGTCAGGAAAGCATCCTTCCTCCCTTTAGCTTTAGTGCTCTCCCCTGCCTCAGTTTCCCCTTCAGAAAAATGGAGGTAACAACAGTTACCCTGCAGAGAGAAGGGACCCTTCAGTAGAGGAGGGAAGTCCTGGTCCGATGTGAGGGGGTGACCTTAGTGGGGCCCCTCTGCTGGTCCCAGGAACAGTGCTGGAGTCCTGCACTGTGGTAGAGATGGAGCTGCCAGCCTTGGAAGCCTTGGGAACAATGTGCAGCTGTCCCTGAAGTTTGGCACAGTGCCCAGCACCCGGATGTGCTCGGGCAATGTTTGCTCAGTCGTTCAAGATTTGTCTTTTCCAGGGCCTAGAAGACCCTGTGAATCTCACTCCTGTGAATCTCACACCCCGACCCGCCCTCCGCTAGTACTCGGGCTACCCACGCTTGTACAAGTTGTCCCCACCGCCTGTCCCTTGTCCCCGCCTGCATCCTGTCCTCTGCATCAGACAGGTCCCTCTACAAACAGGCTCCCCCACCGTGGGCGACTTCCCCTCGGGGTACTTGCTTAGGGTTTGAAAGAATCTATTTATCTGTACAGTAAACAGAGCCACCAGCCCAGGATGGAAGGGACATTATCTGTTTATTCTCCACATTGTTTTCTCAGAGCCAAGAACAGTTCCTTGACGTACAGAGATGCTCAAGGAAGATTTGTGGAAAGAGACTGCACGAAGGCACCACAGGTGATCCTTCTCACGGTGCTTCCCCGAGGAGAACAGGGGCTGGCGAGGTCCCTCTGTCCGGCTGCCCGATCAGGTTGCACTCAGGCTGTGAGATGCGGCTGCCTGGTGCTTGCTGTGTTTCTGGGAAGCCTGGCCGTGTCCTCAGAGCAGATCCCAACAGTGCTAGGTGGAGTATAGTGTTCCCCTCCTTGTGATCCTGAAAAATCTTTGGATGATAGTCAGGTGTCCTAAGGAAGGTGCTGAGGAGGACCTTCAGGAGCTGGTTGGGATCGAGAAAGAGGAGAAAGCTCTTCACACAGCATTTCAACTTCTCATCGGAACAGTCTGCCAAGGAGGTTTTCTCGTCATCCCCGTTTTGGAGGACAGCAGACTGAGGGTTAGGTCCTCTCAGGAGCACCAGCGGGAACAGGATCCCTCTGTCTTCTCTGTCTTGCTCCTTTCTGTCTCCAGGTTCCTGACATCTGAGTTCTTGTTTTCATCCCGCCGTTCCTGGCGACCCCAGTGCCTGACCTTGTTTGTCCCCTTCTAGACCTCTGTCTCCAGGTGGGGGGACTGCTGTCCCATGGCCCTCCCCCTGTGGTTGATGGGCTTGTACAAATTAGAAGGACGGCAACGACAGTTGCCAGAGTCTTCTCTTCTTGCCACCCAGGAGGCAGATATTTATTATTATTATTATTATTAATTATTATTATACCCATTTTAAAGATGAGGAAGGGAAGCGTAGGGGGGTGAACTGCAGTGACACAGCCAGCACCACAGCTGGATTGATTTCTAGGGCTGCCGAATGTGGTGGCTTAAAACAACAGAAATTTATTCTGTAGTTCTGGAGCCCAAGATTCCAGGGGGCGCCTTCCTTGCCCTGTCAGCTTCTGGTGGCCCCTGGCGTTCCTCTGTGTGTCCCCTTTCGGTCTATGACAAGGAGGCCCATCATTGGATACGGAGCCCACCCTAATTCAGACGCTCTCGTGTGGATGTCAGGACAGTGGCCCCGCGCTGGAGCAGAGCTGCCTCCAGAGCCACGCCCTGGACTAAACGCAGGAAGCGAGGGTTAGTCCTCTAGATAAGGCAAGGACCCGGGTCCACTCTCGGCTCTGGCTGGTTTGGTTTCAGGGCACTGAGTGTGTATCAACACAGATTTGTAATTTTCAAGCAAGAGAGAAGAGATTGGACGGGCCTCTGTGAGACTGATCCCTTCCCACTTGGCCATCCTGCACTCCCGGAAGAGCCACCAGGCAGGGATCCCCTGATTCCCTGGGCACTCCTGCCTCCTGTCCCACATGGAGGCTGTGATCATGGCACCTGGTTCAGGGGAAGGGAAATGCTGAGACGCCCTGGGGAGGGGGTCAGTCTACAACGCAGCCACTTGCAGGCAGCACACAGGGAAATCAGAGAATCGGAAAATGAAAGGGAGATTGGTACCAGCTCGGCTGGTTTAGTCCGTTGTAAAAAAGTGAATTGTGGAGGAAAGGTTTGGCTCAGGAGAAGTGTGAGGGGGATTTCTCTGCGGGAGTGGACCGGTTCTGCATCCTGCCTGTGGTGGACTCACTCTGCAAACGCACATGTGAACTTGACCCAAACTCTTTCCCTCCAGGACAAGGGGGTCTTGCACTTGTCTCCCACACTTTTCTGACTTCTCTGAAATCGTATGATAACAGGATTAAAAAAAAGTCAGGTTCAGGGAGCAGGCAGATCTCTCCCCTCTTGCTGGCTGTGCAATGTTAGGCAAGTGACTTGACTCTCCTGAGCCTCAGTTTTTAATCTGTGTGATGTGAATATCAACACCAGGCTTATTGGGGGGATTAATGACATGTCAGAGACAGTGCCCAGCGTGATGCCTGGCACAGGGATGGAGACCCCCTGCCATCATCATCTTTCTGCCTGACACCCCTTTTATCCGAGTCACGGCTTTTCCTTTCTCCCTAGGGTGGGGACGAGCTGGTGATTCATGCTCTTTCTCCCACCCAAGGATGGCAGCTGGCCCGAGTCCCTGGTATTTGTGTCCTGATGCTGTCACCAGCCCATGCCAGTGGCTCCCGTGCCCTGGTGGGGCATATAGCTTCTCCTTCTGTTATTTCCTGTTTACCCAGAGCTGATGTCATTAGTTGAAAGCAGGCTCCCAGACACCGGGTCTGCGGCTCTGCAACTGGCTTTGTGTCTGTACCTTGTAGTTGCTTAGTAGTACGTGGCGGTGATGGTGTGTGTCACATGACCACTGAGTGGCGACCGCTCTCCCGCTGGCCTGAGTCAGCCCAGGGGGTTTCAGACTGTCCTTCCCTTGGGCAGGAAGGCCGCGGGTTGCGTGGGTGACTCTCTAACTTGCTTCATTATCTGCACAGGCCCAGCTCTCTGAGGTCCTGGCCCACGTCTGAACCCTGTCACCAAGTCCAGTGCTTAGCACCGTGTCCAGACCGTGGTGCTGAATATGTTTGTGTGTTTTATTGTAAATTTGAAGATGATTTTTCTAGCACTGACTGTGGGCTGGGCTCTGGATTAGACCTTGGGAACATGATGGAGGACAGATGGGCAGAGTCATTTTGGAGTGAGTAATTAAATCCACTGGTGAATTCTAGAGGAAGTGGGAGTCTGGAGGACAGAGCGGTCACCTCTGCCTGGAGGTGGGGGGGACACTTCAAGGCTTGGAGTCAGGTCTTGATGGTGGAGTGGGGGATCCTCACCTGCAGAGTGGACATGAGGTATCCCCAGCATTCATGGCGTCACAGAGGTGAGAAGACCCCTGGTGTTCTGGAGAATGGCAGGGGACTCACTGAGACCACAGCAGAGGGGATTCTTGAGGGAGTGGCTTGGGAGAGATCATGGAAGGTGATCAGCAGCCGTAGAAGGACTTCCAGGGAATGGCCCGGTCCCATCTCTGTTCTCTAAAGGCCACGGTGCAGGAGGAGGAGTTGGAAATGGAGGAGGAGTTGGAAATCCTTCTCTGACCTTCTTAGGGGCATGAAGACCTCGGCATCAGAAGTCCTTCAGTACATCTAGTGCTTGGCCAGTGGGCTCTGGAACAAACCCTTGATCTGCAGCACCCACCCGTCCCCACGGCCAATTTCAAGCTGCTAATGTGCTGCTGCTCAACACAGAGCTATGGAGATATGGGGTTGTGCTCCCCACCGGGAAACACGGTGGAAAACCTCCATTCTGAGCCCACAAAACCTTGGTTCTGCCCCTTACCAAGTTTTTATAAAGGTCCGTGGGGAGAATATGTGGTAAAGCACTCCGGAAACTTCCTCACCATGTGGAGGTGGTGGGCTGAAGTCAGTCTGCCAACAGTCAGTCTGCTCTTTTCCCATGATCACAGCCTAGAGTGTCCCTGGAGGGATCTATTTCTCTTAGTCATGGGATTGGGTGGGGCCGTCCCAAAACACAGCCCCAAGGCCCAGCCGTGCGTGGCCTGGAGCACATCTCTTCCTCAGCCACTGGCTCGGCGATCAGCACTGAGCTAATCAGAGCAAGAAGACTGGCTTCCTTTTCCTTCTGAGGGAGCTATCAGAAGACACCCTCTTCTCACCTCAGAATGAGGAGAAACCATTCAGCAACCATGTGGCTAATGGAAAGGAAGTTTCTGGAACATCATGAGCCCAATGGGATCAAGGGTGGCTTCCTCGGGGATGGGTGTTTAAAGCAAGAGACCTGAATGAGAAGAAGGCATTATCCAGGGCAGGAGAGGGGAGGAAGAACCTTCTAGAACGCCAAGAAAAAAAGGCCATTATGACAGTCAAGCGTGTTTGTGTTTGAAGCCCAGAGGAGACACGGCCTGGCCAAGACAGAGAGGAGAAACAGGCAGGAGGCCAGAAGGAAGAGGTGGACACTGGCCTTACATCTGACACTGTGGATTGTATCAGAGTTTCTAGAAGTTTTCCTGAGAGCACAGAGACGTCTACCACAGCAGTGGCCCAGGCGAGAGAGGTTGGCGTCTTGGATTGGGGATGTGCAGTTGGGATGAGGAGAGATGGATGAATCTGAGACATGGGAACTGGGTCCATTAGTAGGAGTTGGTGGTTGGAAATGGACTCTGCATGAAGAGGAAGGAACCAGGGAATAACTGGGTGTGGTTTGATTGGATTATTGGTCTTAGTTTTCTATTCCCCTGAAATCACGTCCAGTCCTACGATGGCCTGATGGTGGGTGGGTGTTTTAGTCAACTTTTTTATCACTGTGACCAAAAGACCTGACAAGAACAATTAGAGGAAGAGAAGTTTATTGGGCTCATGGTTTCAGAGGTCTCAGTTCGTAGATGGCGGACTCTGAGCCCAAGGTGAGGCAGAACAACATGGCGGAAGGGAGTGGAGGAGGAACGCAGCTCAGGACATGGCAACTGGGAAGCAGAGAGAGAGAGCTCTACTCACCAGGGACAAAATATCAATCCCCAAATCACGCCTCCAGACACCTACCTCCTCGTGCCACACCCTACCTGCTTACAGTTACCACCCAATTAACTCATGAGAGGATTAATCCACCGGTTAGGTTAAGGCTCTCCTAATCTCTCAACCTTCTTACATTGTCTCATACATGCACGTTTGGGGGACACCACATATCCAAACCATTACAGTGGGGTTTCTTCCCTTCACCTTGACTCAGGTCTTGGCTATGTGAATGGTTTGGCTAATGGGACTCTAGTCTCATGAGGTGTGACATGGGCAGAGGTTGGAATCTGCTCGCGCAGGTAGCTGAATCTCTGGCACTCCTGTGACCCACCACATGAAGAACGGTTCCCAGGTAGCTGCTCCTGTTCCTATAAAAGGCATGGCATTGTGGTAGCATACTAGCCACAAGGATATATGTAGTACGCTAACTAATTAAGCATTTTAGCACCTGAGAGTTTTTGAGAGCAAGAAGTGGTGTTGGATAGAAATAGTGTTTGTCTCTGAGGAGGCGGTACAGACCTGAGCTCTATACCATGATGCATGAAGAAGGCCCTATGACCTGGGTGATCCCCGGGGTCCAGAGAGAATGGAAAATACATGACACAGATCTGAACTGAATTAACAGTTTGGAGCCCAGAGTCAGAATCTGGTGTCTGAGATCCACCCTAGTCCAGCTGCTTATAGTCAACCCACAGATCTGTGAATGTGAGATAAAAAAGGATTGTCCTTCTAATTTTGGGATGGCTTGTTATGCAGCATTATTGTGGCATTGTTGACTGATACATGTGGCTCAGGTTGCTTGGGCGATGACTCTCATATATGGCGCTGTTGGATCACCACCCTCCTATGTGTTTGCTGAAGCACTCTACTAATTAAACTTTGAAAATGTGTGCCTGCCTGTGAACCTAGCAGACTTGACTCTGTTAGCCTCTTTTCTAGATAACTTCTGTGTTCCATGGTGGATGAGGCTTACGGGCATGCCATTGGAAGCAGGACTCATGGGATAACACATTATTAAAGCAGGAAGTCCCTCTCTGTACCACCTTTCACCCCACTTTTCTGCTGCCTCTTAAGCTAAGAGATTTAGGGTACCTCAGAGCTTTGAGTGATTCGAAATTTATTTGGGGGAAGGACCTGGGGATGGTGACATGTGGAAGAAGTTACTTCTCCTAACCAGACGCTCGGCATGGATGATGTCACTGAGGCAGAGGAAGACAGAAGCCCGCCAAATCAGTGTGGGACATTTCCTCTAGGAAACACTGTGTCTTGATGTATTGAGTGTTTGACTGGGTTAGGCACGAACACAACTTAGCTTTTCTTTTTATGAAAGCAATAAGCATTTATAAAAGTCTACTCCTTCCACCCTTCACCTAACTTATGAGTCGTTTAGCTCTAACCTTCTTATGACCCGCAGCTTATAGAGACCCAAGTCATTTAAAACTCAATCCAAAGCGAAACACGTTTCAGTCATGGTAAAATTAATTCCCCGTCTCTGCATTGGGTCTGAGACCTCGTGGGGGAATCTGTGGCCAAGGGGGGGCTGGGGAGAAGGAAAAGAAGGGGAGTCTTGTGAATAGAAAAGGAAACTTCTAACAGGAAAGATATTTATAAAGCTGCATTTGGGTACTGTTTCGTTTGCAAGGAATTTGTTAAAATGGCAATATATAAATCTTTGAATGGTCTCATAAATCATAACCTCCTGCCCAGCCAATCAGAAGCCATGAAAATCTGGCGCTTTGGAGCACTCAGACGTTACTAGAAAGATCCTATGTGGCTCTTTGGAAGTCGAATCGGAAAATCTGGCTACATTTGGGGGTGTGTAGAATGTCTTGAATTACTTCTCAAACATTTTAGATTTGATAAAACCCACGACACGGCTTTTCCAGCTGCATTTTCCCCTCTCTCCTACCCCCAGTAATTATTAAACCCATGTGTACATCAAGAGAAGCTTAATCCATGTGTTTCTGATTCATTTACACTTAACTCATCAAAATATTGTTTTTAAGGGGCTGTTTGTTGTCCAAAAAGCCTTTTCTCCTAAGCTTGAAAGCTTAACTTTGCAGAAGCAGGAAGCTGACTTTTGCCAAGAGTAAATGGGCGAGCAGTCCAAGGAGCTTGGGGTTTTGAAGTATGTGCAAAGAATGCTCCAGCGGGTTCTGAGCGGAGCCAGATCTCCTTCTCTATCTCTAAGAGATCTCAGGAGACCCAGGGGCGGAAGTATCAGGGAACATCACCCCTTCCCGAACCACATGAAATTACATTCCAGCGAGAAGCGGAGCCAAACCAACCGGAATCCAAAATGCACAGTGACCTTGTAAGGACAGAGGATGGACTTCCAAGTTAGCAAAGTTGGCCACGGAGTGTGTTTTGGAGTTCCTGCCCCAAGAACAGCTCGCTGGCTGATGGGTGCAGTCATCAGTGCTGTCCATGTCCCTGAACTCAAGGGACACACTGATGGAGGAGGGGCCCCACTCCCCTGCCTCACGGAGCGAGCCCCTGAGTCGTGGGGAGTTTGAGTGACAAGCCCAAGACCATCCATTGGAGAAGTCACGGAGCCCGATGGGAACCTACTTTGCTTCTGAAACATGAATACCACGTGGCACTCTCGTGGTTATTTGGTGGCTGGGTCATCTACTGAATGACCACATAGTAGAGGTCCTACTATGTGCACCTGCCATACTGGTCCCTTGTGATACTATGTAAAAGAGGTCATGGGGTTCTTATGCCATGGAGCTTAGTCAGAATGATGGAGGACAAAACGATTGATTTGAATTCTGAGAAGTTCTACGAAGGAAAACTGCAGGTGTGGTGGTGGGGGCACTTGGTCTAGGAAATTGGGAGAAGACCGACTTGTGTAAGTGGCAGTTATCTCAGACTTGAAGGACAATGTCGTGGGTCTCATTGTGTCTCCCTCCACCCAACAGTCATATGTTGATGTTCTAACCCCAAGTACTTCAGAATGTGAGCCTATTTGGAAATAGGGTCATTTAATATGTCATTCATTCTGATGAGCTCATACTAGAGAAGGCTTGCCTCCAGATCCCATCTGACTGGCATCTCCCTTAAGGAAAGGGAGATGTGGGGACAGACACACAGGGAGAAGCCATAGGAACTCGAAGTCAGAGATTGGGCAGATGTGGCTAAAAGGCTAATAGTCCCAGCAAACCTCCAGAAGCCGGGCGAGAGGCAAGGAGCAGATCCTCCTGTGGCACTTCGAGAAAGAACTTTGCTCTTGGACTCCTGGCCTCCCCAACTGTGAAATGACTCCAGAACTGTGTCTTAGCCACTCAGCTTGTGGCACGTTGTTATGGCAACTCCAGCAAACCCACACAGAGAGAAGGATGTTGGCCAGGTTGGGACCCAGGAAGGAGGAGCAGCAGCAGCAAAAGCCCCAAGGGAGAAAACAGGGGGACTCCTTTGTGGGCAAGTGGAACCAGAGAGCCAGGGGAGGTCATGGTGGCAGCCGAGTCAGGAGGAGCTGAACCTCACATCTCTAATATGTAGTGTGGCATGGTTATAAAGGACAGTGTGGAACCAGTGGAGGGCTTCACTAAGGCGCAGACAGGATTGGCTGTGAATTTTAGAAACATTGCCCCGCTGTGGTGTGGAAGAATCAATGTAGCCCAGTTTGGAAGGTACTATGGTCACACTCAGGAGGTTCAGCTCAGTCCTTCAGCTTGAGGTCCCCTCTTCAAAGTCTGTTTCCATCACGCCATTTCTCCACTCAGAGAAAGTCAAGTCGTGTCCTCCGTGCCTGGCCCTGAAATGATGCCATCCAATATGGTGGCCGCCATATTGGTCCTATGAAATGAAGATGAAGTCATCGATGAGGTGTGGCTGGGTACTCGGTAGCACACCATTTACAGAAAGTTTTGTTGGACAGCACAGTTGTGGGGACAAATGAAGAATAAGGTGCCATTCCCACTTCGTTTGGGATCAGTAAGAGAATTCCAGGCATTTGAGTTTCATTGGCCAGTAAGAATTCTCAAAATACATAACGAGAATGAAAAGGCAGCCCAGAGAGCCAGAGAGGATGCTCATGGTACACAGGACCAACACGGGAATCTATGAGGAATAGATGACGAACTTTCCCAAATCAGGAAGAAAATGAGGAGACGGCACAACAGAAAAATGGGTGAGAGAATCGAACAGGCAGCTCCTTAGGGAGGGTATGCAATTCTCACCGAAGGAAGGATCCTATCAGAGATGATCCTATTAGAAATCGGAGACATTTGTGAAAGCTGACAAAAGATGCTCCTCAGCCCTTGGGATGGTCCAGATGATGAAGTGTGAACTCTTTCTTTTGGAGTTCAAAGCTTTCTTAAATCTGGTCCGAGTCAACCTGCCTGGTGGCATGACCTCTTTCAGTCTCCCATGTATGAAGATTCTGCTCCAGCCCATAGAGATTCTTCTTTTCTCTGTCCTCATTGGCTGGACTGATGGACCCACATTTTATTCCTGAGCCTTCACTGTTCCCTAAGTCCCTCCACCATGCAGCTCTCTGTGTGGCTTCCTGTATCTTCTATTGCCTTTCTTTTGAATTCCTTTAACATAGGCTACTGCATATGGACTCCATGACTTAGAACCAGACTGATTTTTAACAAAGAACCCCTAAAGTGTGCTTGTGTAAACAAGCTAGACATTTATCTATCACTCTTAGAAGTCCAGAGGTGAGCGGTCAAGATTGCACTTGCTACTCTGCCATCCAAGCCCTCTACTTCCAAAGTTACCTCATATCCCAAAATGGCTGCTCTGGCTCAGTCATCATAACGTCTTCCAGCGAGAAACAAAAGCAAAACCACGTTTGCTTACTTTGCTTTGACTGGAACTTAGTTATGTGATCACACCTGTAAGGGAAACTGAGAAAGGCTATCACCCTCCCTCCTTCGCCAGTATCATGTGCCTATGGAAGGAGGGGGACACGGCTATGGGGAGATAACCAATTTGTGCACAGGAGCTCCTGTGATTGTGTGATTCAGCCTTGAGCCCTAGCCCGTTACCTGCAGTGCTGACAGGTGATTTCCATCTGCTTGGCATGTTCTTTGTTCCCCTGGCACTATCACCCAGGTTGGGCTTCGGGAAAGCCTTCCTCTCCCAAGGGTGGAGATGTCAATCAGGTGCTTTCCCTAGTTAAGGAATCGGCTTGAGATCCTGGGAGATGAACTGGAGTCTCCAGAAAACTGAAGTCTTGAGCACAGCGACACTGGGGTTAGAGCAGATCCATCGAGATCACAACACCTCCCTGCTCCCCGAGTTTATGAGCGGTCGACTCGTCTGCTAAGAATATCCTGCTTTGCTATGTAATCTGGAGTTGGCAACTACTGTTTACCACTGAGAAGCCCCGGATGAGTACCCGCATGTAGCCAGGGCTCATCCGAATATAGATGGAATTAATCAATACGGATCACAAAGCTCCTCCTTTGTTTCAGAAAGTGCTCCTGCTTGAATTGGATCAAGACATGGATGATTTATACAACGTGAGGCGCCACTCAAAGAGGAGGGGACAGCTGAGCTCACGGGGTTTTGGATGTCACTGCCCTGAGCCCCCAGCCTATGAGGGTCTTGTGGTTTCATTCCTTGTCAGACTCATAAATCTGAGACGGAGAAGGTAAAAGAAACCCAGTCCACTCCCCGGAGGCTCGTGCCCCATCCTTCCCCAGGATGGATTCTTTATCTTTAGATGCTCCTTGGTGAGGATCTTTGCCAGGGCTGCCCTCTGCTAATGGGGGCGTACTTATTTCTGGATCCTCAAAGTCATCCTGAAAAGTGGGACCATTAAGCCAGTCTGTTAAAAAATTAAACACCAGAGGGTCAGGCTGCTAACTTCACTTTTCCTAATATGGGGAAGGTGGGGAATCTCTCTGCAATAGTTCCTGCCTGATTTCAGCCACCAATGGCATGATGTCATCTTAGGTCCTATCTTAGCCACTTGAGAAATTGAGATAAGTGCCGACTCATGAGCGCGTTGAATTCCAGAAGTCGATTGACAGGGTGAATATTTTTCCAGGAAGCAATGCTACACCTGGGCAGAGGGCTGGGGTCCCCTTTCTTTTTGCTGTCCCCTAACACACACCACCTTCACAGGCATGCTGAACACATACACCCTCATACAGGCCCCTGTCTCTTTAATAATATGTTAAAAAAGAAAGAAAAAATGCACCCGATTACTGACACAGTTATCTTGGACGAATGGAACAACAGGCCATTTCTCTTGCGGCCTCTCATCGACCTTAAATCTTTCCTTTTCAATGAGCATGACTAGTTGTATAATTCCACAAATAATTTCATACCAACAAAAGAATAGAAATACAGCATTCAGGGATTGCATGCCCAGGACAATATGATCGTAGTAATTTAATGACAGTGGTTTTAGAATATTAATATTTGCAAACACAAGGTTCATGTTGATTCTTTAAGTAATTTATTTAAAAGGTGGTTTCTTAGTCTATCTCCAGTCTGGAAGCTGCATGAAGGCAGGGTCTGTTCTGCTTTGTGACGGGATCCCCAGATGAGAAGAGAGGAAGGGAAGGCCCGTGTGGTGAGGGAGATTCAGAAAATGCCGTCCACCTTCTTGGCTTTCAACCAAAGCTCTGATTTGGCCAAGGTTTGTCCTGCCCCACTGGACCCTTATTTTTCTCATCTATAAAATGAGTAGATAATATTACATTGTTCTGGGTTGGGGATTGGTACATTCTGGCCCAGGGGCCAAATCTGGCCCACGACTTATTTTTGGACAATAAAACTTTATTGAAACTACTCATACTCCTTCATTTGCATATCGGCTCAGGCTGCTTTTACGCTACAGTGGCAGACTTGACTCATTGCAACAGATCTGATGATTTGCAGCATCTAAAATGTTACTCTCTGGCTCTTTATAGAAAAAGTTGGGGGACCCCTGGTCTCAAGGTCTCTCGATGGGATCCATATGTGAATGTGTGTTGCCTAGGGTTTGGTTTTTGTAAAATTCACAGGACCAGGAGAAGATGAATTAAGCCACTCA
>PVHX01002925.1:59805-130295 GCA_004024805.1 Geosciurus inauris
TTAGAGAATTTCAAGAAAACCCGGTCAGGAAGGGGAGGAATTGGGTACAGGAAGAGAAGGCCATAGTCCTTCCTGATGGGTCAGGAAAACTCGCTGATTGACAGGAGGCATGTCCACTAGTGACGTCACATCTGGCTTGCAGCTCTGCTGATCAGGTTCCTTATTTGGGCATCTTGGACCCTGACCAAACCTGACAGTTTTCTGCTCCTGCAACTTTAGGGGTGGGGCTTGTGCTTCACCCTCTGATTGATCCTCCACCCAACCCAGCAAGGGGGAGTGGGTGGCCCAGGAGGAGCCTTTGAACTAGTCACATTTGGTGCATGGACCACTTAGCTGGACCAGTCTGATGCTGGAGGGTGAGCAGCATGGATCCGTCTGAGAGGAGGGATTTGAGGGATGGGGATGGAAAATTCTCCCTCTGGGATGATGCTCTAAAGTTAGAAATGTATCTGATGGTGCCGTCAGCGCCTTTAAATGATCTGTGAAGAAGACACTCAGGCCCTTCCTGTCTTGCTTCTTACACCAGCTCATGGATGTTCCAAGCAGTGTCCTTCATTGATTCTTGGAAGTGCTTTTCTTTCCTGTGCAAAATAATCAGTCATTTTCCAGAAGACATTTGGGGGATGGATTGCATCTTGCCTGTGTGTGAGTTTTCCCCTCTGATGCCCCCTGGACTCTGGAACCATGTCCAGGGACTCTGCTCTTTTCCTACTTGGAACTTTGTAGACAAGTCAGTGCTTTCTGGACAGATGACCTGGCTGTGGTAATCCAGTACCAGGGCCTGCTCCCATGGGGGACAACACTGACTGGGAAGCATCCATAGGAAGAGTCCTCCAGGATGACGGACCCCTGGCCGGGGAGGTCTGGAGACCCTGAAGCAGCGTGTCTCGTGCTGGGAACAGATCCTTGTTCTGGAACGTTCTAAGAGCTTACTACAAAATGCTCTGTCCTGCTGACATCCAAGCCACATGTCCTGATGCAGCACAGGGGTGACTGGTCTTGGTGTTCCTTAGGGGATTCTGTCCCTATTTGACTCTGATTTTTGGGAGGAGACGACCAAACCTTTCCTCCCTCCCAGGCCATCCTGACTTCCAGTGCTTTACAGACCTGAGCGCCTCTCCTGGGCCTTGTCTCTCTGACCCACCTGCTCACGGTCTTTCTCTGAGGCTATTTAAAGAAGTCGGTGTGAGTCAAAAACCAGGAAGAGGAAGGAGGAGGCCTGGTTGCATGTTGGGTCTTCATCTTCCAAGGAGGAAATAAAAGAATGGGTAGACGATATTTTCTAGAGCTGTGATCTTAGCTGTCCAGCTCAGAGGACTCCACTGAAAGACGGGTCTGGTCCTGTAGGCGTGGGTGGGACTGGGGATTCTGCATTTCTAATAAGCTCCCCTACAACGCCCATGTGGCTGGTCTGAGAATCATGCTTTAAACAAACTCAGGTGACATATAACTAGGTTTGGATAACTTGGTATTCAACTGGACAGATGTAGCCCCCCCAACTCCAGGTGCCCTAGGTCTTCTGTAGCCCCTGAAGTGGGACCGGCACCGACCCCTGGGTCTATGCTCTGGGACCTCTGTGTCCTTCCTTAGCTGGAGGGGACAGGGTGGAAATAGCACAAGACTCTGCCCCAAGCACCAAACGGCCATCCAGCCTTTATCCATCCTTCAAAACCAGTGACAGTGCTGGGTTTGGGCCAGAGGGTCCTTTTAAATGACCTCGCTCTGTCTCGGTATTGGAACTTGTGCCTCGCCTCAAGTGCTCTTTCTCCAGGGCCACCTGCCGGCTAGGGACAGCCCCCTGAGGGCAGGACTGGCCTTGTTCACTCTCACTTCATGGGTACGTGGTGGGGGTTCCATAAATGCTTGTTGGTTGAATGGGTGACCCAGAAGGAAGGTCTCCCAGTCAGCCCAACAGGAACAAAGTCCACACTACACCTAGTGATACTTTTTGATCCCTCACATCCAGCAGGATTAGGGGATATCTATGAATACACCAAGGGGGACCCAGCTATTGCATAACAAAAACTGCTCCTATGAGGACTTTCCTGGTGCCGTGGCATTGGCAGAGTCCTAGCTAATACACGAGGTCAAAAGCCACAGCTTCAGATGCACCTGGGGTATCGGTCTGCTCAGGCCGTCCCACTGAGTGGCGCAGATGGGGACTCAGCCAGCAGAAATTTATTTTTGCACAGTTCTGGAGGCTGGAAGTCCAAGATCAAGGTGCCGGTGGGGTTGGCTTCTGGTGAAGTCCTTCTCCCTGGCTGGCAAATGGCATCTTCTTGCCGTGTCTTCAGATGGCCTTTTCTCTGTGTGAAGAGAGGGAGAGGAACAGGGAGAGAGGGAGAGAGGGAGACAGCATACATGAAAGATGATGTTCCTTTATTGTTTTAAAACTAAGAATACCAGCTCTATGGGGTCAGTGAGGTCAGGCATCCCCCTTATGACCTCATTTAACCATAACCACCTCCTTCAAGGTCCCATCTCCAGACACAGTAGCTTTGGGCGTGGGGCTTCAACACATGAGTTTAGAGGGTGGGCTTCCTG
Source organism: Geosciurus inauris (assembly GCA_004024805.1). NCBI lineage: Eukaryota > Metazoa > Chordata > Mammalia > Rodentia > Sciuridae > Geosciurus > Geosciurus inauris. Next base: position 62,350 of record PVHX01002925.1, read on the forward strand.
GTGAAGGGACTTCGGGGTCCTCACAAGCTCCTGAGTGATTTCTCCTCCCACAGATGCTGCCATGGCAACCAGCTAGCTCTTTCCCAGGCACGCTGAGCATCTGCTTTTGTCTTACTTTGAACTGTTCTTCCCGACCTGCGGGGCACTGTATTTTGCCCCCATCATAGATCTTATCACCCTTGACCTTAATTGCTTTTAAAACTGAACCCCTAGGGACCCTGGCTATGAGGACTCTTTCATTTTTTTTTTCTTCTTCTTTCTTTTTCATTGCTGCAATTCCAGAGCCTTGAAGATGCTCAGAGATATTTGCTGTCTCAGGACCAAGTGCTAAACTCCCGAGCTTGGTGTGCTGCCTTGATTCTTTCATTTGCAAAACCAGCAAAAAATATTTACTAAGCATTTACTATGTGTTGGGCATTTGCTGGGCCCTGGGGACACAAAAGTGTGTGAGAAAGACAAAGACCCTGTCTGCATGAGGTCACGTGGGGTTGCGGAGGGAAGGCAGGTGCAACTCCAGGAAGCTAAACAAATAACTTACAAGATGATTTTAGATAAGGACAGGCACTCTGAAGACAATAAAACAACCATGTCCAATACACAGAGTACGTATTTGGGGTTTGTTGAATGAATGCTTGAGGGAGTCTACAAATCCTGCGTAAAGCTTCCTGATTGATGTTTCCACCTCTGAGCTGCAGAATACTCACACATGTGGATGAATTCTGGAGGTCTTAGACTGCTTTAGCAACGTCTGCCTTTTTAATTGAAATATAGATATCATACATGTGACCATCTCAACAAAATTCCACACACTGAATGCATCTTCATGCAGGGGCAGAATGTTATCAGGACCTCAAAAACCTCCCTCCTGGTCCCTTCTGCTTGTGATGGACATCAACCCTGACTTGTAACTTTTTAAAAATGTTTTTTAGTTGTCAATGGATCTTTATTTTATTATTTATATGTGGTGCTGAGGATTGAACCCAGTGCCTCATGCATGCTAGGCAAGCACTCTACCACCGAGCTACAGCCCCAGCCCGTGACTTCGAACTTTTGCTGGAAGTTGAACCATCAATGCCAGCCGGAGGAGGGTGGAGCGAGGCTTCCCATTTGCAGAGCACAACTTTGCAATTCATTTCCTGAAAATGCGTGAGCTGGCTCTGTCCCCACCCACTTGTTAAAGTGGTCCTGTCCCCTCTCCTCACACCAGCTTCACGAGCTCCGCTGTTTCTTTAGTCTGTAGCGGACAGCCTTTGACCCACGAGGGATTCCTGAGGTGCTCTTAAATTCCGAAGGCCTTGGGACTCAACACAAACCCCTCCGTGTGTGTGCGCGCATGCGTGTGTGTGTGTGTGTGTGTGTGAGGTTGCCTGGAGGGAATGGAGAGCTGGTGGCTGGATAGGTTGCATTGAGTCATTTGACACTCCCTGTCCCTGTTGCTTAGTCTGTGATCTTGACTCAACTGCACACTACCCCATTTTCATAGAGATGCAGAAGGATTTTCAAATCAAACTCTCTGACCGTCCAGAATCTAGGAAAAAATTCACAGAACTTAATGTCAAAGCTGATGGCACCAGTTGGTTTCCAGGGAAGGCTGGGAATTCCTGCAGCAGTGTGTTTCCTAGAATATACATTCATTCCCACGCAGGGCTGGGGCCCCGGCCTGGAGTCCTAGCCAGGAGCCCTGGGGTTAATTTTCCTAAATGACAATTAACAGGTGGGACATCTTGAAATCCCCCTGGCAAGACCTCTGGGTCTATAAATCTGCAATGGGTCCAGTGCTCTGAATTCTTAATCAAGCCTGTTTCCTTTATTAATCTCCAAGAGCAGCAGTGATTTATAAGTGAGGCTTCCATTTGGTCTAGAAAATGAAATTCATTTCACAAACCCATAAGTGTGGTCCGAATCAATTGGCCACGATCCTTTCCTATTTCATGCTCTGTGTCACACTGATCTTTTAACTTGATTGTTCTATTACCAAGTATCCACTTAAAAGCCTCTGCTGGGTTTCTGTACATCACGAAAATAATATGAGCCCCCCACACAAAGATCCTTCCTGATTGTGTGATTGGGCTCCTAGATGCCTGTGATGGCTGAGAAGTCATGGATGAGCTGAGAGGAGGGGGTGATGAGACCTGGATCACTGGGGGCCAAGGTTTCTAAATGACAGGGGACTGAGGGATCATGGAGAGCTTGTATAAATGCAGGTTTTGGGGTCCCACCCAAACCCTGCTAAGTCAGTGTCTCTGAGAATGGAGAGATGATAGCTTCAGACTTCTGGAACTGAAGCCAAAGGTTCGGATTCTCAGTCCAGCGAGGCCAGCTAGTTGGCTCCCTCAGCAAATGTTTGTTGAGCATCTGCTACGTGCCAGGTACCCTGAAAGGCACTTGGGATATACCAGTGAAGGAGACAAGCATCCTAGCTTTGTGGCTAGCACGATCATGGAAATCGAATCCTGATTACGAACACCCCACTAAACATGCACTAGAATGTCGCATTTCATCCTGACTGTGGTCCTCAGTGGCATGTGATGCCTTCCTATTAGAGATGGGCAAATTGGGACTCAGGAGGGTTGAGTTACCCAAGGTCACTGCTGAGGGGAGGTGGAGCAGGAATCAGAGCCCAGATCTGCTGAACCGGCCTGCTATGAACTCTGTGTCTACATCTGCTTCAGGGGCTAGTGTGAGCCTGGCATGTTGGAAGGTGTCCCCCACATTCCATGTGTTGGGAGCATGGTCCCCAATGCAGCAGAGTGGGACCCACGGTGGTGACTAAGTCAGCCCTCGGGAATGAATCAATCCAGTCGTAGACCAAAGGGCTGATGAGAGAGTGGCTTTTATAAAAGCCTCTTGTCCTGTCTCTCCATATGATGTCCTCCAGAGTGCTAGATACCTTGGGAAGGCCTCCCCAGCTGCTAAGCAGATGCCAAATCCACACTCTCAAACCATGAGCCAAACAAACCTCTTTTATCAATGACCTGGCCTCAGGTATTTTGTTATAGCAACAGGAAACGGACTAAGACAGGAAGACATTCAACACTTGGCTGATGCTTCTGTTCAAGCCACAGTCCTGAGCATCTGCTCTGAGTGCATCCCCTCATCAGAGGTGGTGAGACCAAGGCGAAAGAGAGAACGTGTTCAGCAGATGGGACACATCAAGACACGGCACGATGCATATGGCGAGAGGGGCAGCAGAGTCATAGCATGCCGTGGGGATAGCGTGTCTAGTAGCTCTCCAGGTCCAGCTCGGGGCAGCAGGGACTGGAGGGAGATGAAAGTCGGGAGGTAGGAAAATGCCTTGGGGACCCTTGCTCATCTTCCAAGGAATTTAGATCTTCCAGAAAGTGTTAGGAGGACACAGAATAGTTTGGCAGCCTCAGACTTTAAAAGAGCCTTCCTGCTGAGGTGGACTTGGAAACAGCTGGCATGCAGGGAGAGCCCATTTGGCAGGGTCAGAGGTGGTGGGAGGACACATCTTCAAGGGCTCTCTCAACCCCTTCTCCAGTGCTGGGAAACCTTGGGAGTCTCCTCATGGGACGAGCAGTGCCAGGGTCCCCCAGGGAGGGGCATCAGCCATCTGGGGAGAATTAGCTACACTTTGGAGTAGCTCCCAGGAGTCAAGAGCCAACGGAGGCAGCTTCTGGTTTCACGATATCACCCCCGATAGCCCGGAGTCCTGGTAGTTGGTGTTAACAGTCCCCAGAACGTTTGGACCCGTGCACCACACATCACCCCGGTGATGGCCGCTGGCTTTGGGCCAAAGACCAGGAGGGAGAATGCAGGCAGGACAGCCACGGGGCAGAGGCGCTAGTGTCGGGGTATTCCGCTGCTATCAGGAGGCAGTAAGGAACAGGGGGCAAGGGACCGTCCTGCTAATGGGTGCCACCTGGTAACCTTTGGGTGATAATGGTGTCAGACACGTGATAGAGACTCGCGGTGGCAGGAAACATCCCTGTTTACTGAGCAATCCCCGCAGCATTGGGTTCAAAGTGCAAATTGCTTTCGTTGATATGGCGCTCCTCCGGGAGCAGCTCGGGAGGCTGGGCCTGTCTGCACCAGGTGCTGCTGGATGGACGCTGGGCAGCCCACACCCTCATACACCTCAAGCCCCGTCTTCAGCAGCATCTTTACCACCTTCTTCTTTGTGGTGCTTCTACTTCTTGGAGTCCTCTATGGGCCAGTGTCCTTATGGTGGCCACAGGCCCCTTGGTTCTCTTTCGGGTCTGTACCCACTTTTCTCCAGCCACTGTGGCTTCCTTGCTGTGTTTTGACTGTGCCAGCCCTGTCCCGGACTCAGGACCTTTGCATGGCTCTTCTCTCCTGCTGCAAGACTGTCCTGCCGCCTCTCTTCCTCACCTCTCTGCTCAAATGTCACCTTCTCAGTGAGAACTGACCTGACCTATTTAACACTGAAACTGCCCACACCCTCATACACCCTTTTTCTACTACCTTGCCCTACTTCCTCCCACCCTTTATAACACTCAGGGAAATTTACTTATATCTTAGTGTCTGCAGTCTCCCCACCCCTGGTCCAAAGATAAGCACCATAATGGTGGAGATTTTTGTTGATTCATTTCCTTTTGTATTTCCCAGTGCCTAACCCTGGGTCTGGCAGAGAGTAGATGCTCAATAAAGATTAAGTACACGGTGAATCCAATGCTCAGAGACCTCTATACCATAGAGGTCACTTAACCTCATTTTATGAAGGAGGGGACTGAGGTTCAGAGAGGTGAAGCCACGAGCTTCAGGTCACACAGCCGTTGATGGGGACACAACTCTCATTGCAAAGAAGCTCTGGTGTCTTGTGAGTACTGGTTGAACTGAGAGGGGCATCACTCAGCTGGCTCAGTTACTCCTTGAGATGAAGAAAGGGATTCATCTTCCTGGGCCAGGGCCACACGCATCTAGGAGGTACACCATGCAGGCCATGGTGAAGCCCACCCAGTTGGAGATGCAAAGGATCAGCCGATTCCAGGCTAAAACTTCAGAGGGGACGTAGCCCATCCTGATGAGGTCTGTGGGAGTCATTGAGGACACTTCCATTAGCTCCGCCTCTTGGATTCACTCTAGTGGATTCTAGAACTTTCCACGTGGGAACCCAGAACACTTGATGGTACCGATCTCTTTATGAGGTGGCTGTTCCTCCCGCCCATGACACATCTCTTTTGTACCTGGAAGTAGTCCTCTGATCCCCCTTTGGAAGACCACCTCCATCCACTCACAGGCCACGGGCCTGTGTGGGGCGGACCTCTCATCAGATCCACGCTGGGCACAGGACTTGGACTGACTGATCCATCTGTGGCCTTGGTGATCTGGACGATGGTACTGGGTGCAAATGTGTCCAAGGAGATTCCACCCTGGAGATTTTGGCGGGAGTGATCAGGAAAGGCTTATTCTCTTCCGACTGGGTCTCTAAAGCTGACAAAATGGATGTTTGGGGCTACTGATGGGCTTTCTAGGAATCACAAATGGGCAGCCTATCTGGGAATGAAATCAACAAAGAGGGAGAAGAGCAGAGAACAGGAAAGACACAGATTGTTGACAATATCATTTGAGCCCCTGGATCTAGCCATGCCTGAAACAGGAGTCAAAATATCCTCTCCTATGCTCAGGTGGTTTCAGTTTGATTTCTGTACCACTCAGAAGACTTCTTAATACAAATGGTCTTGGGCTAAAAAGTTGGAGAAAGAAACAATTGGAATGGCTGATATCTTAACATCATCATGAGGAAAAGCCATAAAAATCCTTACTGTGTCCTACCTGTAGGGGAGAATTGGGTGCCCTTGTGTTCTTCAAAGGGACACCCTCAGCCTGCCTGTCCTCAGAGTTAACTTCTGTCTTCTTATTCTTCTATGTCCTATTCCCAGAGTCTTTAATAGACTGGCCGGACTAATTCACAATAAAGTGTAAATGGCTCCCAACACAATGGTTTAAGTTAGATTATCTCTAGGATATACTTTATAGGAAATACTTTAATCCAAAAGATGGAAGTAGTAGGAATTGTTAGAAGATAATGAGGGAGAGTTCGAAGCATTTCTTTCTGGTGGGTGTGGGGAGGGGCAGAGAGACCCCCAGCATGGTTGTTAATCTAGCCGTCCCTCCTCTATGTGAATTGAGCCCTCCTGGGTTGGAGGAGGCATCTCTGTGCCTCATAGGCTGTAAAACCTTGGGAGTCAAGGCACAAGGACAGTGTGGGCCCAGCCTCTGGATGTCTTCCCACGCGCCCTTCCTAGAGGGATGGGCGCCCAGTGCAGCTGCCCAGGAGCTGAGAATAACCTGGCACAGGTCCCAGAGGTCATCGCCCCCACCAAGGACTCGGAGGACAGGACAGTCCCTGTCCTGTGGTGGCAGGTTTTCCACCCAGCACCTGATAAGCTGGAGCCCGTTTAACCAAGCCCATCAGCTGGGACACGGCTTCAGGAATAAGATGTTCCTGTCGGTCCCCACGGAGGGTGGTGGAGCCACTGGCTGGGTTAATGCATTCCTGGCCCAGGCCCAGGCTCTGGCGGTCCATTCCTCTCAAATTCCTCTGTAATCAGCTAAATGAGCCCATTGGAGGTACAGCTCATCAAGGAGCAGCTGGGAGGATGGATTGATGGACGGTCACCTTTTCAAGGAGCTCTGGACGGGAGGAATAAATGGCCCATTTACTCATGAGGTTGCAATTGAGTGTTTTCCTGAAGTCAATAATTTTTCCCTTCCTGCCCTTGCTCTTCCTGGTCCTGGGCAGAAACAGCCCATGTCATGTCAGGGCCAATGCCTTCCCTGGCCCTAGGGCAGAGATCCTGCCTAACTCGCCCCTGGCCCACCTGAGCAAGTGCACCCTCTTAGAAGTGACATCTTTCCTTTGTCAATACCACCTTGGCCCAAAGACAGGCAGAGGCACCTCCCTGGGATTATCCTTTGGGGGACCAGGAATTGCTGAAGCTCATGTCCCTGCAGGGCCCCTCAGACTGTAGGGAACTCCTGTGATTATTTTATTTATACCAGAAAAGGCTCATTGGAGAATGACTTCAGTATCAAAGGGAATTCTCCAGAGGCTTCTAGAATTGGAGTGAGTTAGCAATTCTAGGAGCTGTGACTCAGAGCTGCTGGTGTTTGACATCAGGAGAGGAGCCTTCTAAAGCTCACCCCCAAGCAGTAGAGAGGTTGTAGAGATCTCAGACGCCCAGCTGATCACCTCATGGGGCTGAGGCGTGACTGTCCAGGTGGAGCTGAGCTATGGGTACCAGTACCGGCGACCTGGAAGAACATTCCCAAGGACAGTTCCAGGCACCGGTTACCAGTGGCTGTTTGCCAATAGTATGGGCAGGAGCCACAGTGACACTCACTGGAGCACCTTGGTGGTACCAAGGTGACTTTCTGAGGACGAAGATGCAGGCAGAGGGCTGGGATCCCAAGGGGGTCAAGTGTGCTAGACATGTCAAGGGCTCTGACAAGTTCTGCATTATGGGGAACTACTGAGCAAAACTCATGTCAAAACTCGTGTCAAAACTCCCTGAAATTACGAGAGCTTAGAACCTTTGCTTTAAAACAGAGCACTTATTTCTATCACACAAAATAAAACAAAACACGAAAATACTATCTCGGAAACATTTTGGGAAACATGAGATTGGGGGTATCATGAAAATTTCAAAGGAGTCAGGTGCAGCGGTGCATGCCTACAATCCCCGCAGCCCAGGAGGCTGAGGCAGGAGGATCTCAAGTTTGAGGTCATCCTCAAACTTGCCCTAAGCAACCTAGTGAGACCCTGTCTCAAAAGAAAAACAATATTCAAGGGGGGAGTGGTTTCCAAAATATGAAATAATTTGTACAATCCTTTGATATTGTTTGGATAGCAGGTAGTGTCTCTGTATTTAATTGCCCATGGTTAAGAATGCACCCTCTTCTCCTTGTGACAAAATATGGGTACCGTTTCTCTGCATCCTGGGGAAGGCTTAGATTTTTGCAGCCAGGCAGACTTGAAATCAGATTCTGGCTTTGCTAGGAGAGCAAATACCGTAAACTCGCTGAGCCTCATGTGCCTCCTCTATTAAGGTGAGTGATCGCTACTCCCCTAGAGGATCCCCATGAGAGATGAAAGGAGACCATGCAAATTTGTCTAGCACAGTGCGTGGCCAGGGCCCAGGAAATGACTGCTCTTCAGTGCTACCCTCTCCTCAAGGTCCCTGAAAGGCCCAGCCTCCGTCCTTTATCCTGTTCAAAACCGAATGGAAAAAAAAAAAAAAAAAGAATGTAGGAATCATTAAATTAGGCAGATTTCACTGCCAATGCAGGTGTCTTGGTGGGAGTGCACCATGACCTTGCTGATACCCACCTGAGAGTCTGAGAGACGCACCCACCTATTCTCATCCCTCCCGGGATGACGAGCCCCCGCAGCCATCAGCTCCATCCATTAAACAAGCTCAGCTTGTTGCATTTTTCATGCCGAGAGCAGCATGCCCGGCGTAGAAATTCAACTCTGGTGTCCACAGCTGGCGTGATGGTGGGAATCTCCCCTCAACCCACTTCCCCCTGCAGAGCTGGCCCCTGGGACAAGGTGGCCCGCATTCCCACGGACCTCTTCCATGGCACCCAAGATGTGTGGTTGTGAGTGCTTAATGGGGACCAAGCAAGGTGAAAAGTCACCCTTGCAGCCCATTAGGGATGAAGCGGGGACTAGGGCTTCTCTTCTCTGCTTAGAAGATGCCACGGGACACAGAGGGGTTAAGAAAACCCAAGGTCACTCGCCTGGTTCTTAGTGGAGCTAAGACATAAATTCTGGATTGTTCCAGCAGCATTACATGCTTGGTTCTGAATACACACACGCGCGCACACGCACATGCACACGTTCTATCCCCAAATAGATTCATATTTTCCCTGGTACTCGGTGACTCACCTTTCTCCCTTAGCAATACATCACTAACACCTTCCTTACTAGTACCTACAGCTCTAGTTCATTCTTTTTAACAAATGTGTGGATTCCATTATCGGGTTGAACGTAACTTATTTTACTAGATTCATGCTGATGGACACTGAGGAAGCTTTGTCCATTTGTGACTCTTTCCTGTCCCTCTTGGGTCCAGAAGGGCTGGGCTTCCTCCAGCTCATGGGCTTGTAAGAGGAGAATCAGAGTAGTATCTCCATCAATCTCAGCTACATGGTCTTTAAAAATACATGACCCCAAAAAATAAGTCTCCATTAAACAAACTTATAAAATATGAATGGGTTGCTTTCCCCTGCCCTGCCCCTGCCCAAGAGCATATGGGTCAGCTCCTTGGAACCTGGGAAAGGAGAACATCTGAGCTCTTCCTCCATATATTTACCAGAGGGGTCTCACCCTGTCAGGTTTGGGGTCTTGAATCCAATTAAATCATGAACCTTAAATGGAAAGGACTCAAGTAATTTGCCAAAGAGCAAAGAAAATTCAAATACACCTGAGAGACTCTGTGTGTGTGTGTGTGTGTGTGTGTGTGTGCATGCTTGAGTCAAATCTCACACTAGACCAAATGTGTTCAGATAAACTCCGGGTAAGCCCGTGAACAGGCCCCATCTGCAGAGGGGCAGGGTAGGTTTGTGGTTAAGGTCACAGACTTGAAGCCTGGTGGTCTGGTCTGGAGACCTCCTCTGCCATTTATTTGTATGCTTTGTGAATCTTGAGCAAGTCACTTACCTTCTCTCTGCCTCAGTTTCCTCATCTGGAAAATGGAGATGCAACCTCTGCTCATGAAGATCCCTTGAGTTCAACTAGACAAGACAGGAAGTGCCTGGCAGAGTCTCCTGCGTGGGATGCAGGATGTGCATTGTTATTAGACAGACTGTTCTAAATCTCTGGGGATTATGTGGTTAATACAGGTCTACAGGCAGAGCTGCTCCAGTTAGGAAGAACCACCTGCCCCAGGCTCACTGCTCCCACTCACCCGTGATTCCCCTGGAAATGGCCACTGTGAACACTTCAGTCTGGAACATTCCAAACATTTTTCGCTGAGATGGGCGCACTCTTACCCACACATCCATGCGGACACACCCTACGCTACCTCACACCAGACACACTGATCACACAGATGTGCTATTGCACGAGTTTTTCTTATCTAATGGTCGACACACTATGTTAGTCTCAGACTGCCACAATGAGGCCCCACGGACTGGGTGGCTTACACAGCAGAAATGGCTCTTCTCACAGTTCTGTGGCTTCAAGTTCAAGGTCAAGGTCAGTAGGGCTGGTCCCTTCTGAGGCCCCTCTCCTTGGCTTCTCCCTGTTCTTCCCTTCCTCTCTCCTCTCCATCCTTGGATGTCCAAGTAGCCTCTTCGTGTAAATCAGACTGGATGAGGGTCCACCCCACGGCTGCCCTCTAACCTGGCCTCTATCTCTAATGTGCCAGGGGTTAGCACTTCAAGAAAGGAGTTTTTCTGGGGCGTGGATATGACTCAGTCTATAACATGCACCCCGAAACTGGGACAGAACTGGGACATCAGGGTTTTTTCTGAGCCAGGATCACAGATACAATTGGTGTTGGGGGAGGATTCTTGTGCGGTGTGGTGGCCTGGGAGGTTCAGCCTTACCAAGGGTCCTGAGTCCCATCTGAGAGCTGCGAGAAAGATCAAGATGGTGTTGAGGCCTGGGGGGTGCTGGCACCCACATCATGGGCTGTCCTTTGACCAAATCCAACTTGGGCCGACCTGTGTCATGATTGGGTTTTAGCCTGTCCTTTCACAGAGAACCACGCGCTATGTGGTAGCCGCGCTGGAATGTGGCTTTGCCCACACTGACTTCTCCCATGCTGACCACCACAGTCACACCAAACAAAGGACCTTCCTGGTGAGGGTGATGGCTGAGGATGGATGGACATGGCAGAGTCCATGTGGCTGACACCACGGGTCACAGAACTCCAGCCACCTGCGATTGGCTGCGCTGGGTTTTCTACTCTCTGAAGTGACCAGCAGCCTTGGGCTCATTTGGCCCCCGTGGCTGGGTTATATTCTGTGCGTGGCACTGGTAAGCAAGCCCAGTTGGGGACAAGGAAATAGAGTCCCAGTTGGGGACAAGGAAATAGAGTCCAGGCATACCCTTTCTGGCTTATAATTTGTGTTCGAAAGGCTCATAATCAATTTAGCAATATTCTTTATCGTGTGTTGTAGTGATTTGGGTTTGAGTAAGAAAAGACTTAGGGAAATAGTCTTTCTGTATCATTCACTCCTTCACTTTGGACCTTAATTAATTTAGTGCATATTTGTTGAGCACTTACATGTCTGCAGTATAACAGCTCATTGAAGAAACATAGACAATGGAGAAAAAGCAGGTTACATGATTTCCCTTCTTATCCGACAGTCTGTTCTCCCAGACTCCCTTCTCATTACTCTTTTTTTTCTCCTTCCCTTTTATCTAGAAATGCTAGAAGACACTGGCACCAAGAAACACAGCAAACACGTCAGAGTAGGGGAGATTATAGACTTTGTCAAGGTCACTTAAGTTGCTGGTGGCAGAGTGTCAATCAGGACCCAGATATTCTTATTCTTGGTTTCATTTCATTTTTGTGCAGCCCTCAAATAGTTGTTTTTTGTTGTTGTTGTTGTTGTTTTTTGGGGGGGAGCCCTCCATGCAGGAATCAGGTCCTGTCCCATGACGTATTTGTCAACCAGAGTCACATCTGGAACTGTTCCATGTAAGGGCAGTTGCTAGACGTTTGCTGAAATGTTTCCAAAGAGTTTTGCAGAAGAGAGAAATTAATCCTATGTATGAGAACACCTGTTGCACACCCAGCTCCATTCTTACTGGATGTGGCCATTCCCAGCAAGGACCACCCCCGACACAAAACTTCACCAATTTGATGGGGACAGAAAAATGTAACATCACGATTGTTCCTGTTTTGGCCGCTTTGATTTACAATGCATTGGAGCGTTTTCTCACTGATTAATTGCCTATATGCATTTATCTGTCCTGAGTTGCCTGTTTGTGTCCTTTACCCATTTTCTTATCATTTGTTGTCATTGTTTATTAGCAATCGTTGCTTTAGGAGAACTAGGAAGAACTAACTTTAGAATTAAAATGTTAACTTTCTGCCTCCCGCAAATATTTGACTGTGGATTTTTGCACATGATTAAGGGACACTGCTATTTTTAATCTTTGCCCTCCTAGTGGTTACCCCACCAACTCACTTCCTCCTAATTATGTGTACCTGGCTTGTTTTTTCTTGATTAAACCCCTGGGAGCTTTGTCTATCTCTTTGTTTTGGATTTTTATAAGGCAAATACAAGATTTCTCCTTTTCCTTTAGTTAATAGTTCTTTGTGATTTGCTTTGTTGTTCTTTTCTGACTTCCTGAATTGATACTCCGCATATTTATGTGTATCCTTTTACGTATAATAACAGTAGCATTTAATACTATGATTTTTGCTTCTGATTACAGCTTTGGGCACTTTCTAGGCGATTATTAGGATATGTTGTATTCCCATTATTGTTATTTTCTTTGTTGTAATTATTGGTTTCGGTTGCTCCTTTATCATCTGAGAGCACTCTTACATTCTAACTGGTCAAGGCTTTGAGAAATACTTTTTTATTTTTATTTTTTAAAAAAGGTAACATCTAGTCTTGTTACCTTGGGGTTGGAAAATTCAGTTTCCAGCAACTGTTCTCTGTTTGACACCTTGAGTTCAGATGCCCCTGGATCTGGAGACAGACACGAGAATGTCCCTGCTCTTTGAGAGGCTTAAAGTCAGAAGGGCACCTGATCCCGGATGGAGTCGAAACATTTGACCCATCTGGATGGTCTCGGCTTGCAGCTTTGATGTGGATTATAATGATGGCCATCAAGGAATCAAGGGTTTGAAGGGCTTTCTCAGAATCTGCTCTTTCTCCTTTTAGGTAGATGAAGGTCTGAGTGATAAAGAACATAATGTTGAGTGTCTACAGGGATCTAGGGTTCGAGGTTGCTCACATCTCTTTATCTAGCATCTCATCTTGGCTTGCATTGGGTCCTCACCAGTCCCAAGATGGACTGTTGGTCCAGCTGATTCCAGCTGCCTGTGTACTGTGTCTTAAAAGGGAGTCTAGCCAGTTAGCTGAGACTACCTATTGGATTCTCTGGAAATATTTGTTGAACCATAGATTTTCATTTGGTAAAAAAAAGAAAAAGTATTGCTCATTATAGACTCTACTTGAAAAGAGAGAGTAGAGGAGAACTTTTTACTTCCATATGGATTATGTTAAGGGGTGTGTGTGTGTGTGAATGCCTATACATACATAAGAAAGAGAAATGGCCTTATTATAGGAAGCCTCATTAAAGGGGCCTGGAAAAGGTTAGTCCATTTGCAGACTATACATCTTAATCTCCCTGCGCAGCACACGAACCTGGAGAGAGAGAATCGACGGCCAAAGAGACCCTGGCTTCCTTCCAAGCCCTGGATCAAGCCGACCTGGCTTCTTCCCGCCGGGCTACCCCTCATTAGCACCATATATGAACTCAGGGAAACCGTTCTCCCAAGGGGCTCCGGGACTGGAAGACCATGGAAACCAGTTCAGAGAGTGGAGACCCCCGTCTCTCATTGGCCGGCAGGTGCTCTGGGGCCGGGCCCTGGGCAGCAGGGCGCCGCAGCCGGGCGCATGTGCCTCTCTGAGTGGTGCTGATAGGTGGGCGGCTGTTCACCTGCCGCTGGCTGGTTCCCATCTGGGCTAACAGCTTCCAACTGGCCTCATTATTGGAGAAACTGGAGACCTTTGGATAAAGGCCTTTCGCTGATTTTGCACACACGGCCAGCTTTTCAAATTTACGTTCCAAATGGCAACACGGGGGAGTGGAAATCGCGGGCGTGACGGTGCCCTTCCAGCCTCAGTCTCCCCACGGGAAGAGGTGTGTGGGGTGGGGTGCGTGCAATGGGGGGGGGGCGGCAATTCCTCTCATTTTTAGTCTCACGGGATCAAGGAGGGCAGGCAGGGGCTATTTATTGTATTCATTTGTTATTTTGTGGTGGGTGTCAAGCTTTAGACTGCCACTTTCAAATAGAGGCTAAGAAGGTGGCTCATTTCCCTTCCTCCTGAGCCCCTTTTCCTTAATCTCCTTCTCGTCTTCCCTGACCACGCACTCTGGCCTTGATCATGGAGCCCTTTGATCCCCAAAGCACAGCCCATGGGCCAGTCAGTCCCAGGGGCCCTGAGAGTACTCATCAGAAATGCCAGGGCCCCACCCAGCTGCACCTGTGGGGCTCTGCCCTTCAGCAAGGTCCCAGAGGGGTTGGCACGCATGGTGAGGCCTCTTGAGTGGCACCTGCAGACTCTTGTCCAAGTGTGTGTGGGTGTTTGTAACATGCAGGACACCCGTTCCTCAGGGATTCTGCTCTCAGGATCCCACAAACAGAAAGAGAAAAGGAATGTGCCAGTCTTAAAAATCTGGATGCGAAAGGGAGCTGTGTCCTGGACATGCAGTGTTCTCTCTCTGCTGGGCTCTTTCAAGTTTCCTGATTCCATCAAAGAGGGAGAGTATGTTGGGGGCTTCTCTGTCCTTAGTGCCTCATAAAGGGTGGCTGGATCCCTCAGCAGAGCAGAGACTGCTGCCCAAGGCAAGGCTGGAGATGTTCCTGGGAACTGAGGAAAGTTAAACCCAGGGGAAATGGCAGGAGTCTTTGGAAGTGTTTGAGGTTGAGAGTCCTACATCCAGATGTTTCCCAAAATGTCTGGTTTTCCAGTTAAAAGTAAGCTCTGTAAGAGAACAAAGCATGTATTCTATTTCCCTTCATAGCTCCCCCCTCCCAGTCCTCATCCCTGAGGGATTCATTCACAATGTGTGCTGAAACATTAGTTGCCCTGACCTGGATTTCAGCATGTTAGAGCAGGAAGGTGTCATTGAGATGATGGTTGATGATAAATAGGTTGCAAACAGGCCCCGACTTCCCTTTCCTGTGCCCAGGGCAGACAGCACTAATCGATCACTGCACTCTTCCTCACTGAACTCAGGTGTGGACAGAGCATTATAGACCATCACCACATGATCAGAGTAGTAGGTCAGTGTTGGCACAGCTGGCCTCAGTCCAGATCTCTTGGATGCCAAGGGTGCTCTCTGGTGGGTCTGTTCTAAAGAAGCCAGCTCAATGCAGCCAGAGTTAAGTGCTGGTGATGCAGATGGCCTTGGTGACAAAATCACTGTTCCTTTTTGAGAGAGCAAACATGAAGTGTGGAATTGGAGACAAAGATGCTTGCAAATAATTGTTTCTTTCGCAGCGCTGTCGTGTAGAGCGGTTGGACTGGAGTCTGTTCTTTGCATGTTCCAGGATCCTTCCTGCTCATTTTCTTGGAGAAAACCCCACTGCTAGGTCTGGGGTTTGGGAAGGATAGACACCACGTCGCTGCCCCAGGGCCTAGCCTTTGACCAATCAGCAGTCTCCATTCTGCTGGCCTCAGGGATTGGTCCAACGGCAAGGAGGGGACCAACCACCGTGCTCCATTCCTCTGGCCTCCTGATTGGTCCAGGGGAGGGCCTGTGCCCCACGCCAGGTTTGAGAGGCCTGGGTTGAGCTCAGGCTTGGAGGTGGACGAGATGAAGTCCTCCAGGTGCGATGACCCCCCCCCCCCTTTTCACTGCTAAAGCAGCTAATAAGCAACACGAAAGCTCTAAAGGAGACAAACCTGCGTGGGGGCCAAGGTGGAGCCCAGTGCTCCCTGATCACCGGCCTGAAGCACATGTGACCTTTTGGTGGTTTCAGTAGAGTCAGGTGTTTGCTTTGCCAAAGGCAAGAAAATGGGGGACTCCCTTTCTCTTATGTTCTGCCACGTCAGCACGTCTGGAAAGATGTTTATCACACGCAAGGCATTAATGCTGACTCCGAAGCCGCATGCCCTAGCTCTATGCCCTAGACCTCACCAAGCTCTATACCCTAGACCTCGAACTCGGCACCAAGCAAGGTGCTCTTGTCTGCATCCTTGCTAGAGGATCCAGGAATTTTCCTCTTGGGGCTTTTTGGCTAACAGGACCAGTCCTGGCTTAGCATCCCAGGCTACTAAGATTCCATTCAAGGACTTGTTAGGCTCTTAGAAAAGAAGAGCTCTCTGTCTGTTGGAGTTGTAATTGAAAGGATGAGAAGCCTTTAGCTACTATGCGTAGGGACAATCTTCCTGTGGATGAATACAAACAGCTCCAAGACAAGGGGAGGAGTGGGCAAGAGAGAGAGGCATGAAGCCCTAATGATTTCATTGGAGGCCCTGGATCCAGCCATGCCTGAAGCTAGTCGACTAATAAATGTTTTAGTCAATTGCTCCAGTAAGTTCCTTTATTTTTTCTTGTGCTAGTTTAAGTCTGGCCTTTGTCTTTTCCACAGAAATTGTCCTGACTAAAGCAGAATGAGAATGTGGTCTATAAATTACCCTATTGAATTCCTGTTGTCATTCAGAATTCACCAGTGGAAAAAGTTAAAGGCCTGGGAAGTAGGAGCCCTTCCCCACAGTGACTTACCCTCTTGGAACTCTAGACTCTTCTGTAACCCAGAGGATTCTGTTGGGTGGTCTTCAATGGGACTTCTGAGAAAGACACTCTAGAAGCAGTTCTTTGCCCACAGGGGCTCACCACCTGTCATCCTCCTGCTGTCCTTGCATGGGCTGGGCATCCTTTGTGGCCCCTCCACTCCCCTGGTACAGCTGGTTGGAACATGTTTTGGTGGATTCCTGGGAAAGAGTGGAAGAGAATAAGTGAGTCGTAAACTGGGCGCGGTGGCACACACTTGTAATCCCAGCACTTAGGGAGGCTGAAGCAGGAGGATCATGAGTTCAAAGCCAGCCTCAGCAATGGCGAGGCACTAAGCAACTCAGTGAGACCCTGTCTCTACATAAAACACAAAATAGGGCTGGGGATGTGGCTCAGTGGTCGAGTGCTCCTGAGTTCAATCCCTGGTACCAAAAAAAAAGTCATGAATATTGGAAAAAATACAGGAATGAAGGAAAAAAGAGGTAAAGAGGATCAGATGAGGAGGAAGGAATAAAGGAGAAGGAAGAAGGAGGGAAAGAGGAAGAGGGAAAAAGAAGAAGAAAGAAGGATGCTGCCAGCCTGGGACCCAGCTCTGCCCCACTGCCCCTCTGAGCCTGGCGGGTGACTGCCCTGGAAGGGGAACCCCACTGTGCCCACTGTGCCACTCCCTGAAAAAGCAACACCTCCTGGGGCTGGCGCCTCTGTCCGTGCCCGCTGCGCTGGTGGCCTGCAAGTTCATGGTCCACCTCATGAGCTGACGCTCCTGTTCACCAGGCATGTTCCATTCCACATTCTTAAATGGATTGGTCCAGTTTCCAAAAGATGCTGCATCAGACAAGGTCCAGGGATGGCTGTTGAGACAAGCGGGCCACAGGCTGGGGAGATGCTTTCAACCTCAAGGACAGCAGCCAGGATATGGATCCACTACTGAGGCGAGTAGTAACTGTACAGCAGAGAAACCTGTGGACACCACCACGCGATCAAGATGGACATCACCAGGATGGGACCCAGTGACACCCGGAACCCCTGACACTGAGAGGACAGCATCTTCCCGTGGTGCCCATGCCCGACACTTCACCTCAAGCCATCCTGGGAATAATCAGCAAGTTCAAATCAGGGAAACTTGTACCCAACAACTGGCTGGTCCTCTTTAAAGGGATCATAGAAAGACAAAGAGAGACGGGGGGGATTCGGACATGTGGAGAAGGACGTAGGAGATTTGATAACTAAGCACAAGGTGGGACCCTGGAATAAAGAAAAAAATTGACAAAAAACAGGTGACATGCAAATAAAGTCAGATTTTTGGATAGTACTGTCCCCATGTGACCTGGTGGCTTGGGTGCCTGTACCCTGGTTACACAAGATGTCAGCATAAGGGGGAGCTGAGTCCAAAGTATGCAGGGAACTTCCTCTACTATCGTCACAACCTTTTGTCAAGTCTAAAATTATTTAGAAATAACAAGGTAAATTAAAAAAAAAAAAAACAGTGTTGCACATCTTCATTTATTTGAAAGTCAAAGATGTGGGAACACTGGCATTTTTCGTCCTGCCAGGAGTGGGTAACAGATTGGTACATGGATTTTTTTAAAAAAAATTGTTTATTCTACTTAGGTGTACGTGACAGCAGAATGCATTTTGACTCATTGTACACAGATGGGGCACAACTTGTCATGTCTCTGGTTGTATGTGATGTAGAATCATGTCATATATGCAGTCATACACGAAGCTGGGGCTATGACGTCCATCTCATTCCACCATCTTTCCTGCCCCATGCCCCCTCCCCCTCCCTCCCCTTTGACCAAAGTTCCTCTATTTTTCCTGTGTCCCCTCCCCCATTATGGATCAGCATCCACTTATCAGGGCATTTGATTTTTTGGGATTGGCTTACTTCGCTTAGCTTGATGTTCCCCAACTCCATCCATTTACCTGCAAATGCCATGATTTTATTCTTTTTTTTATTGCTATGGGATATATACACAATGGTACATGGATTTGGAGGACAGCAATGCCCATCAAAGGCCTTACTTGTGTGACCTGGTTTTGGCTTGGCAATCGTACTTCTAGAGGCCAATTCCCAAACACAGACACATGGAAGACAGGGTGGGGTGCAAACAGCCTTACTGTCTGTTATTGGAGGTGGGGTCAGTAAATCATGGTGCATCCACACAATGGAGCTGGTGGGCGATGGTTCAGAAAAATGAGCTCAGTAGGTTTCTGTTGCTGTGAAGAGAGGCCTGTTTCATATTTGAACACAGGTAACAGAATAAAACATGCAGTCTAATCTTATTTATCTTAAAAATGCCTTAAGAAGGCACACAGTTGTGATCCCAGAGACTTGGGAGGCTGAGGCAGGAGGATTACAAGTTCGAGGCCAGTCTGAGTAACCTGGAGACCCTCTTTCAAAATAAATAAGAAGAAAAGAAAAAGGGCTGGGGTGTTCCATCCCCTGTATTGCAAAAAGACAGCTGAAAGATATATCAGAGTGGTAACTGTGTATTGGCGGGCGATGGGGTCAAGGGAACATGTTTATCTTCTCCACATTTGAGTTTTCACAGTCGTGGTATGTTGTGGGGGAAAGGAATACGCAGAGTTTTGAGAAGCAGAGGAATGGGAGAGGGTGCTGCTGGGAGCCAAGCCCCTCTCTCTGCTCTCACACAGGTGGGCTTTCCAGTCTCACCTGTCAAGTCCCCTGTCTGCCCCCATCAGCTGGACCAGAGCTTGGCCATGGGAGATCACGACCTGTGAGAAGGGCTGCAGAATCCCAGGTGCTTTTTGCTGACTGGGAACTTGGGGCACAGGTTCAGGTGTGGGTCTCATCTGGCTGATCTCCAGGGAGGAAGTGGTCTGGTCCACTCAAGGATGGGAACAGGGAGGGAGCAGGGATCACACAGGGTTGGGGAGAGATCGGGAGAGTGTTCCTCCTGACCCTGAGTTCAAGGCCGAAGCCTCCCACTCCAGTGAGATGCTGGATGGGAACTCTGGGGAGCACAAGCTGAGAGAGCACAGTTGCAGTACCATCAAGGGGTACTCAAGGGCCCTTGTTCCAGTCCCGGCAGGGTGTCTGCAGAGGTTTCCCTGGGAAAGGGAAATTAAATGAGATCTGGAAAATGCAAGAGAGTTAATTGTGGAAAATCTCTAGGCAGAGATAGCAGCTTGTTCAAAGGCCCTGGGGTGGGCTGCACCCTGGAAAGCTGGAGTCTAGGGGGCAGTCTCTGGGGTCCAAGCCTGCAGGCAAGGGACGTGGTGGAGGATGGCACTGGAGAGGCGGAACTGTGGGCCAGGCTGGCACATCTGGATTTTATTTTATTCTGGGGTTGATGGTCAAGGAAAAGACACCGGAGGCTGGAATACACTTTCCCCTTGGGAATGCTGGGATACCTTGAACCTTCTCCCACCTGTGTCTTATCGAGAAACGCCTCCAGCACAGGCCTTCCCATGCGGGCCCCGGTTATGGCCAGGGGAGCAGGATGGCACCACCCAGACCCCCTCAGAACACATGACCACAGAGGGGGTGCAGAGGAGGAGGGAGCAATTGGGACCTGGGGGTGTCCTGAGAAGCCTCAGTTTCTGCCCCTGAAAATGGCCATAAGAAGAGAGGGTACCTGGGCAGACCACGAGCAAATGCACTGATGTATGCAGGCCTGAGCACAATGGAGGGTGCCCGGCCCCCCAGTTTCTCCCCAGCCAGGGAATGCGGCTCCCCCTCAGAACCCCATGGACATGCCCGGCTGTGATTCGCTCCTGTCGCCATGGCGGTGGTGGTCACATTTGCTGTGGAGGCATCCGTCCCATTTCTACCACATAAGCTTTGGAGATTGTGCTTTTAGTCTGAGGCATGAAGAAGGGATGGGGTGAATGTGGCTTCAAACATCCTGGTGTGGACTGGAGTTCCCTCCCCAGCCAAGCGTTCCTTAGGGCTCTCTCCTCACTCACACTCATGCCTTAGCTGTATTCTGCCTCCCCTCCAGCACCTGCCACCTCTGTGCCTTTTTCTTAAGTTCAGATTTTGCTAACTCTTAGGTCTAGCCTCAATCACACCACCTCCTGGAAGCCTCCTCTACATGTTCTATGTATCCATGCCATGTATAAAGGCTTACTCTTATTCTGTGGTTTAAGCTGTGTATCCTCGTCTCTTCTACTTCATCTTTGAGGGCAGAGAGATGAATTCTTCCTCAAAACTGCAAAACAGCTGCGTGGGCTCCAGACCTCGCATCCTTTCAGCTACATACTTAGAGAAACAGAACGCTTTGAGTTTCATTGACCTAGTTTGGGTTAATTTTTACCTATAAACCAATCATAGTACCCAGAGGATGGATAGTTAGATGAATGTAGACCAGAGATCGGCAAATATTTTTTCTTGGAGTGCCCGATAATAAAAAGTTTAGGCGAAGAACCATAGAGTGTGTCTTTCACTCACTGAACTCTGCTTTTAGAGCATGAAAAATATTAGGGACGATATGTAAATGAACAGGCATAGCTGTGATCGAATAAAACTTTATTTACAGAAACAGGTGACTGACCTCTGGGCTGTAGTTAGCTGACACCAGGCTTACAATAATTGAAGTTCATGTTCTTGTCGAGTTATGACTTTACAGCCTTCCTGTGGACCACGCAGGTAAAACAAAGTATATTTCCCTCGCTTTACAAACGATGGCACTCAAGCCCTCGGTATGAAGGGGAAGACTTGGAGAAAGAAATGACAGACTCTGAATGGTGGCCATGCGAGATCCACTGCAGACACACCCATGCTCCCCATCCCACTACCAGAGCAGACATCAACAATCCATCGCCGCACGTCTGCCCACCACCCTGCCGAGGTGTCTCTGAGCCCTTGCCAGGACAGGGCAGGGGCTTCCCACTGATCAGAGCTGGCACAGGAGAGGAAGCCGTGGGCTGTTTTGTTTGGACCGTGTGGTGCTTGTGGAGTTAGTAGGTTCCCCGACACCCCGCCGGCAGCTGTTGTTGTTCTAGTCTTTCTCTCTTCTCCTTCGGGGAGACCATGGAGGTTGCCTGAACCCATTTTCTGCTGCTGTAATGAAATACCAAAGACTGGCAAATTTATGGAGAAAATGCATATATTCCTCACGGTTCTGGAGTCCAGGAAGTCCCAGAGCATGGCGAGGGCATTTGTGGCGTAACAGCGTGGTAGAAGGGGGGAGTTAGAGTGGGCGGCCAGAGGGATCCAAAGTCACAACAAGCCCGCGACAGTGACGTGATGCACACTTTGATTGTGTCAAGTGGGTTGTGTCTAAGATTGAGATTGCCCTCAGGATTAAAGCAATCCTGACCCTTTCTTACATTTAGAGGTTTGGCTTCTCCAGTCCCAACCCTTACGAGCATGATCTGATTCGGATCCTCACTGTGACCGACCGTGGGAGGCACACTCAGCACATGCTATTCTCTGCATTTTGTGAATAAGGAAAGGAAGCTGGGGAGGGAGCAGGGAGGGCATCTCCCGGTCGTGGACAGACCTGGCACTTCTGTGAGCCTCCTCTCTCTTGGTGCACTGTTGACTATCTAGAGTGTTGTTCAATCATCATGACCAAGTTCTTAGGTAGCTGGGGTTTGAACCTACCTCATTCTAAATGGAAAGGTGATCCTCTGTGAACTGAAATGAGAACTTTGAGTAGGAGGGACCTCAGATCTTTTTAGCTTGATCAAATTTGAAAGCAATTTTAAAACCCATTTATTCAGAATATACTGGTAGATAATTCAGCTCCTCGATAATGCCCCTGGGTCAGGAGCTGAGAGAGGAAGAGGAAGGCAAACCCCCAGGGGCTTCTCTCCTGGGCTTCTAGACCAATGGGGTCTCAGTCATGTTCAGCTTGGGGACAGTCCAGGCATGAGTCATCTGTAGCTGGGGTAAGGAGCCCTCGAGGGTCCCACCCGAACTCCATCAGCTCCATTCTCCAAAGGAGGAAGAGTTTTCTGTTACCAGAGAAAAGCAGCAGCAGTGTGAGTTGCTGTTAGCAACAGCATCATTGACAGGTGCTTATCATGATGGGAAGGCGGCATCTGCCCTGAAGGAAGAGCGAGAGGCACCAGAGAATGGACAAGAGAACAGTTCTCCAAGGAAGTGGAGCTGCATGCTTCCATGTCTGGGGCTGGGCAGACAGACCTAGGGAATCGCCACATCAGGGATTAGAAGGGGATAGAAATAAAAGACAGGTGAAACAAAGAAGCCAGACAATGAATGGCCTTGTCAACCATGTTGAGTTCTCTGGACTTGATCTGGTGAGCAATGGGGAGCCATGGAAGGGCTTAGGTAGAGAGCATGACGTGGTCACATCACTGGTTCAGAAAGACGTCATTGGGACAACCTGTATTGCTTACAGTGGTGCCTAGAATCGTCAACCTGAGACCATTCAGGAAGTCAAGGCCATTGGGGCCTCTGTCTTTCTCCCCCAGGATGAAAAGGATGTTGGGATAATGTTTTCAAGTGCTTTTGGACAGAGGGGTCAAAGCAAGATTGTCCTCTCCCCAGCCTCCCTGCTTTCACAGGCCTCTGTCCTGCTTGATGCCGCCTCCTGAAGACGCCCCCATTTTGCCTCTGTAAGAACAAAGTGGCTGGATGTCGCTAGCTTCAGGATCAACCAAGCCTTCCTAGAAGCCTGGCTAATTCCTTTTCCCAGATCTGTCTCAAAATTCTCAACAGTACATGATGGTGTGTGTGAAAGAGGAGAGCGGGAGAGCGAGGGCGAGAGCCGCACGGTCATGGCGAGCGCACCACTGGGCAGAACTGTCAGTCAGAACCCTGATGGAAAGTGACGGTCTCCGTTCTGGGGTCTCTGTGGCTCAATAATTGGGAAGGAGGGTTTGGGGCTGGTTGCAGCCCCACCCTGGGCTGGGGCTCCCTCTCTCCATCTCTTAGCTCAGCCTCCCAGTCTGTTGGCCACACTCTCCACTGCAAGGGGTACCAGCAGGGCAAGGTCACAGGGAGCTCCAGCATCCTTCATCTCAGCCTAGCAACTGCAGAGGAGTGAGAAGACCTCTTCCCCGCCCTTCAGACCGTAGAAAGGCTCTGATTGGCTTGCTTAGGTCACATGTCCGGCACTTGAGCCAATCACAGTGGCTGGAAGATGGCTTAAGTGCTGTGATTGTGCAGGCTGCCCCTGGGGGTTCTGTGATTGGCATTTCCTAGGTAAGTACGTGGAGCTGGGGAGGAAAATCCTGCAAAACCCTGTATATGTATTGGGGGTGACTTGATCAGAAAGAAAAAAGAGGTAGAAACGAGGCTGGGCAGGCAACAGTAATGATGTCATCACCACGAACACGCTTACTAGGGAGTATGTGTGTGTGTGTGTGCAAAATACACGGCTCCTACCACCATCCGCTAGAGCTGTGAATAGAAGTTGGGGCAGCATGAGTTTTGGCCTCAGACACGTCTGGAGTCCAGTTCCAGCTTTTCCTCTTATTGGCTGTGTTACTTTGGGCCAGGTACATAACCTCTCTGAACTTCAGTTTCCTCCCAAGTAAAGTGGAGATCATAAATCTACCCCATACGATGGCTGTGCAGATGAAATAAATGCTTCAATAAGTGGTAGCTGCTGTAAGAATAATGACTATTATTATCGTCATGATTATCATTAATATCATGAAGACTGATGTGGGCTGATGGAGGACCCCAAGAGGAGCACTTAAGAGAGACTCAGTGTTGGGGTTAAGTTGGAGGTGATCTCACCCATGACTCTGTTTTACGGATGGGGAAACTAAGGCCCAGCAGAAGGCTTGACCTGTGTGAGAGCGGGGAGATGACCAGGCAGTGGCAGCGGAGGTCTTTGCAGGAGACCAAGCCTGGTGCCAGTTCGCCATGCCAGGAGCTCTCAGAAATTATGAGCCCACAAAAATGCTTTTTGGCTTGGAGCATCCGAGCGGGCCCTACCCATCATGCAGAGCGTCAGGCCACCCTCCCTCTTCTTGCCACTGGACCCTGCATGGCCCTGGCTGGGGAGTCTGCATCTATTTTTTTTTTTTTAATACTTTGTTCTGAAAATAATTTAGGACAGCTGAGTCTCTCTGTGTGGGAATCGGAGCTTTGAAAAAGCTGGTTTTATGGCGCGACCTTTCCCCACCACACACGCAGGGTGTTTCCCTCCCCTTCCATCCCTCTCTTTTCTATGTTCCTTCTCCTCCTTCCCTTCTTTCTTTTTTTCTCCCTCTTTGAACATTCAAAGTCACAGGGCCTGTGCCGGGCGCTGTGCCAAGGGTGGGGTCAAGGAATCACTCCTCTGTGCATTTACACAATTCCTCAAGTTCATCTTCCAGGCCTGATGTTGTTCCAAGGACCCTGGGGGTAGAGCAGAAAACAAACCCAACTGTTTCTGTTCTTACGGGGCTTCCGTGAGGTGTCTCTTCTTCAAGAACTTGGACTTTCAGTCTAGGCTGAGCACCTTCAGTGCAAAAGGTTGGTGTGGGGTGAGTCTGGGGAGGTGAGAGGGACCACCGCACAGGCAGGGGGCAGCCACTGGAAGGCTCTTAGCCAGTGAGGGGTCACACTCAGACTCAGGGGGCACACTGACCCCCTGCCTCTGTGGCATCATCTGGCGTTACTACTTTCCACATGCTCTGAGCGCCTGTCCCTCTGATAGGTTTGTCCTGTGCCTTCACCAGCCTTATCCAGGACAGTGCCTGGCACCTAGTATACGCAGTAAGTATTTGTTGAATTAAAAAAGAATGACAGAGTGGATGAATGATGGGCAGGTGAAAGGGGGAGGGGATCAATGAATGAATGCAAACCACCTGCAATGCTTGGAGTGGGACCAGCCTGCGGAGCCTGAATCTTTGCTACTGCTGCTCCCTGGATCTTATAGGACACCGTACCTACTCCTCTGATCTGTCGCTTTAATGCCTTTTCTAATAGGCACAAGACCTTATGAGTTATTTATGGTCTTACTCCCACATACTGGGCGGAAATCGTGTTCATCCCGGTGTCCACCTGGATCGACTGCTTATGCCTGCCGGGAGCCCTGTGACTGAGAGGCTTTGGGAGGCCACTCTGTGCTCGATGGAGAGTGCCACTATCTGTTAGCAATGCCAAGATCTCCTACAGGAAATGGTATTTCCTATTCTTGGCCTTCTTGAGCCTTGGGCTCTTGGGGCAGCTGTCCCCTGATGGTAGGGTTCCTTTAAATCCTAAAACCGGTTTTTCTCATAGTGAGGAAAGCTCGGTGCTCCCTGGGACTCGTGCTGACACGCAGTGGCAACCCTGCTGCTTCTGCCTGGCTTGTGGCTGGTGCACTTCCTGCTCGCTCCGTCCTCCTCCTGTCCTTCCACCCTGGCTTCTCATAGCCTTGATCACACGCCCCTTGAGGGACCACTTAGCCCCATCTGGAAAATGAAATTGACAAATTCAATAGATTATTTTGTCTCTTGGGTTGAAACCAGAAAGTAAATCAACTCCCCCAGGGAGGATTTCTCAAAATGTAGTGTGGGGCCAGCTGTTATCAAGTTGCTGGGAGCTACTTACTTGTTAAAAAGCAGATTTTTTTCAACTCGCCCTCCTCCCTCACCTCTTGTAGCCACTGGACGATGGCGTCGTGCAGAGAAGAGCTTGATTGAGGTCTGGTGAGGACAGACTGAGTTCTCTGGCCTTGTAAAATGAGCCGGGGTGCACGGGAGGCTCAAACTGCTGGTCCTCAGCTCTGACCCACAGGTCCCGCTTTCCTTCAGCCAAATCACTTCCACTTATTTTTAGCATGAGGCAGTGGTAAGGGCAACTGGCTGGCACTTGGAGATCAATTTCTAGTCTCAGCAAGGCTGTGCATAAGCATGTGACTCTGGGCTCCATGTTCTCGTCTGTAAAGAAGTAGGTTAACACCAGCAGCAACGTCCCCTTCACTATTAAAACCACCACCACCACCATCACCACCACCACCACCACCACCACCACCATCACCATCACCACCGTCACCATCACCATTACCACCACCACCACCACCATCACCACCATCACCACCACCGTCACCATCACCATTACCACCACCACCATCACCGTCACCACCATCACCACCACCACCATCACCATCACCGTCACCACCATCACCACCACCACCACCACCACCATCACCACTATCATTGCCGTCACCACCATCATCCTATTCTGAGCTCTGCTCATGGAACACGTGCCACGTGCCAGACACCCGGCTGTTCACAGAACAAGTATTTCCTCATTAAACCCTCACGGCAAGCCTGTGGAATGCACATGTATGCATATACATACTATTACTCCAGTTTTACAGATGAGCAAACTGAGACTCAGAAACGGGAAGCCCCACTTTCCCAGGGAGGAGGAGCTCGGAGCAAACCCAGGTTGGTTTTCTTCTTTTTTTTTTTTGGTACTGGAGATTGAACTCAGGGCCACTCGACCACTGAGCCACATTCCAAGCCCTGTTTTGTGTTTTATGTAGAGACAGGGTCTCACTGAGTTGCTTAGCGCCTCGCCCTTGCTGAGGCTGGCTTTGAACTCGCAATTCTCCTGTCTCAGCCTCCCTAAGTGCTGGGATTACAGTTGTACACCACTGCGCCTGGCCTGGTTTTGTTCTTAATGGACTGATCATGAAGCCTTTCCAGTTCTCTTAAGGCTCATTCCAGGTTTAAAAAAAAATATTCTACTATCTTTGTAAGTTTTGCCATCTTCCGAGCATAACCAAATTATCTGATGTTTTCTTCAAAGCATATTTCCTAGTATAACCAGCCAGGAGTGATAAGTGATAAATCTAATTTTTGGAGCCATTGTTAAAAGATCTTCCTGATTTTTGTCCTGGGGAAACTGAGGCTCAGAGAAATCTGCCTTATCCGTGTTCATGTGTAAAATTAATCCCTTTGGGACACTAGTTTTCTTCTAGGCAGGAAAAATTGGTAACATGTCTCTTGGTTAACTTTCCCCTTGCTTACAGAAGAAAGAAATTGGAAAGCTGTGTTTGGACCTGATTTTAAAATCTTCCTATTTTCTCTGTTTTGTGTGGTCTTGGTTGGTTAGTGACCCAACTGCCCTCAGCTTCTTACCTCTAAAATGGGGATCACATTTCCTACCTCACTGTGTGACAATAAGAGTAAATAAGATCATGTATGCAAAGTGCTTACTTAGTATAATACCCAGCACATGGTAGCACATACTTGCCACGCCATGATTATAATCAAGACTATGTTGCTATAATGGAACACAGTAAATAAACATATACATATATATTAGTCTACCTGGTATTAAATTATTTTCACAGCTTTTATTCTCTGAATATCATATCCATCCACCATACTGTTCTAGGAAGAAAAGACTTCAACTAAATTGAACTGGGCCCAGAATTCCCCATGTAGCTCATACTGTAGATTTTCCCCGTGGTGGGGGTGGCTGGAATTATGTAGTGTAGCACCTCAGGAAGCCCACCGACTGGCCTCTGAGTGCAGCTAAGAAATTGACTCCCCCCCTAGTCAAATTATTAATTAGTCGCCTTATTGACTAATTTCTAAGCACTCAGTCAAATTGAGAAACCAATCCAATTTGGATGGGAGAAGAGTGAAAAGCTTTAGTTCATCCATTTTTCAATTGGGTGTACTTCATTGTCTGGAGAAAGAGACTTGAAAATAGGGCCTGAAAGCCTGGCTCAGGCTTGGGAAGTCCAGAGGTAGGATTTATTAAGCAAACTTGTCTTATCTTCCTTTCTTCTGCTACCTGATTTCCTTACAATAGAAGAGGGTAAGAAACTCTTCCCAGTTTACAGATGCAAACAAAGTGTTTACAGGGCAGTTACCTCTTCTAAGGTTAAATATTCTATATTGAATGCCTCCTGCATGTTAGGTATGTTTACTTATTACTAATAATTATGAGACACCTTTATGCAAATCTTATACAGTCAAACCACGAAGATGTGACGATTGGAATGAGGCTGGCTATGGTCATTTTTAAAATTTCTATTTTTATATAACTGCTGGCTCGTAAGGACTCCCCAGTCCTTTTGCAAACAACTTTCCTGACAACTTTGCTGATGGAATATTGCTGCTGTTTTAAAGGTCACGGCTACTGGGTGCAGAGGGTCTGAGCTGCTTTCTGAGGAGTGAGGAACAGTCCCCAAGCTTTCACATTGGCAGGGATCTTGAAGCTGCCTTTGAGGGGGAAACAAAGGAAAGACATTTGTGGACCTGGCTGCAGGGGCCGGCACTTTCTCTTTCCTTCTTAGGAAATATGGAAGGGGCCCTGGACCTCTCTGTGGGCAAGAGTGGAACAGACCTTGGAGCGCCCAGGAGTTCCCAGAGGAGTAGAGGCAGAGAGGGTGGCTGGGAACGGCTGCCTCTCAGAACCCAAAACAAACACAGCACAGAGTTGGCTTTTTATTTGGAGGGGTGTGCCAGGAAACCCCCCCAACCCCAGACATGCTTTTGGTCTGGTTTTATTGGCTAGTGAAAAGAATCATTTACTAGTCAAGGGCTACGCAGTGACAGAGAGATTCAGGTAAATGAGCTTCGGTCCTTATGGAGACTGTCCTTCTTCTTTGGAATTTGAGCTTTAGAAAAGAAAACCTTCTTTCCTGCTTATTTCCTCTACCCCTTGCCCCTAAGCCTTTTTAAAAGGACTTTTCTTTCCCTTGCTAAATCTCTTTTAAGAAAGAGTTTCTTTTCTTTCATACGGAAGGGTCTGGGGAATTGAACTCGCCAAAATATCTTAACATCAGGGCATCCAGAAAATTCAATGAAATCCAAATTAGGTTCATCAAAAAAAAAAAAGTTTTTTTTTGGTTTTTTTTTTGTTTTTTTTTTTTGCCAAACCCTTAAAATATGCACAAATACGCCAACAGAAAGCTTCAAAGCACATTTTAATAACTAAAGACTTACCTGCCTCACCCCCCCACTTCGCCCCATCCCTAATGCTTAAAGTGCCGTTAAAATAGAAGCTTTTAGTCCCTGAAATCGCCAGCCATTCACCTGCACAGAAGCAGAGACCTTAAGACCCATAAGCCCTGTTTTCCACGACTTCCTTGTAATTAACAATCCAGTAATAAGCTAATGATCTTGAAAGTGGAACTATTTATCCAGGGCTCCTGACAGTGTGTTGAATCCTATAATTCAAATTTGTAACTGAAACTTTCACAAAGGTGTGACATCCCGGACCGGTCCTGTTATTTCTAGGCACAGCCCTGAATAGCTGCATCGTCCTGTCCGGGTTCCCTCAACCCGGATCCTCCAGCTCTTCGTTCTTTGTATGTTCTTGTCACTCTCGCCTGGGTATCTCTTTATCTACAGCCCCAGTGATGCTTAGCTGGAAAGGCCCCTGGGATTCCATGATTCTTATCCTTTCTTGTTAAATAGTCTTCTCACCAAACAAGGAATTTTCAGTTTCTTCAGAGAAATTTATCCCTTATTGGGGATCAGATGTAATATGTTCATTTCAGGTGGTAAGAAACAAAGACTAGCAGAGGGGTAAAATGTATAGAGAGAAACAAAAGGAAGGTAAAGGCTAGCAACCAATCTGAGGTCAGCTGATGTTTAAATAATGCTTTGCTGTTTCGACGTGAGAAGCTGGAACTCAGGAAATTTGAGGTTCACCCAGACACTCTGGGCTCCTGAATCTGTTGTCAGGAACGGGGCACAATGGTGTGAATTTCCAGCCGAGCATCAGTTGGGCCTTGAATTTCCTGGGTTTTTGTTGGATCCCATCACAGTGAAATATTAGACTCTTTTTCCCCAAATATATATCTGATTTCCTTTACCGAGAGCAAAACATATTTTTTTCCCACCAACTTACAAGAAAAATACACGTTATCTTTCCCAATAGGGGATCATCTATTATTGGTGTTTTAGAGAACTTAAAAAAAAAAAAAAGCTCCAAACAATGTTCTAAACTCATTTTATTGTTTTTTCTCAGATGGAAAAAAAACTGATTTTGATTTATTATTTCATGTAGATATTATGTAGATGTTCATGTTTGACATTTCCTGAGAAGTATTTCCGTTTCTGAGGTCTTTAAAAAAAACATTTTTAAAAAGACTTTTTTTTTCCTTTTCCCCTGTTGTGTATGCATGGTGGCAGATGAGGGAACCTTTAAGGTCCTTTATGTTTAAGATGTCATTAACTTAAAAGAATTTACTGGGAAACTATGAACTTTATAAAAGACAGACATTTCTTGAGAGTCAATTGCTTTCAATGGTCTTTTTTTTTTTAAAGTCATTTTTTTCTATTCTTTCTTCTTCTAATTACAGAATGTTTTAAATATGAGTAATTATACCTTGACGTATCTCGTGATTTAAAATGGATCTTTGAGAATGACTGTAAAGTGATTTCTGCATTTCCTAGTTCAATAAAATCAAAAGCAGTTAAAAAAATAAGTATACAACTGGATTTGTTGTTCTTTCAAAATCACTCATAAATAGAGACCTTCTCAGAGGGGGGAGTTAGGGTGGGTGAAATTTCAGATTGGAACGAAGTTATAACCCACATCAGGAAAACCCGGCCTTTAATGAGAGAAACGAAAAAGACTTAATCACCCAAACTCCTCCAAAATGACACTTTAAATTACATCAGGGCTCCAAGCGGTAATGCAGGAGGAGAGTCTTTCATCTGAAAAATGAAATACTTAATGATTTCAATGGGTTCCTACCTCCCCAAATTTGAGATCTGCATCATGCACACTCAGTGTCTGGATTTCTTTCATGTCTCTAAAATATTTATGCAAACAATTCTTTCTCTTGTTTGTTTTCTCCTCGCTTTCTTTCAACTGCAATTTGCCTACTCTAAAGAAAAGTTTGGGGGACAGTGGAGAAGTGCCCCTTGCAGTTAGGAAATACCAATTGGCTTTTCCAAGCTATCTGAGGATATTAATGTCTCAGCGCGTCAGATCTGCCTGGAGGCAGAAGTTTAAGATCATTTTTTCTCAGCTGAGATTTAATAATTGAATATATTTTGTCAAAAGCGGGGATAGGGGTGGGGGAGGAAATTTTAAAAAAATGTAAAAAAAGGTTTCAATTTATAGACAGTGCCTAATGAACTAGTTAACATTCTTCACTACCAGGAAAGTCGGAACCGTTCATAAATAAACAGTTTTAAACCACCTTTCCCCAAATACAGGCAGCCTTCCTTCTAGCTCCTTTTAGCAATTTGGAGTACAGGAGATTAAAGTCTTTTAGAAATTTCCAAGGTCAGACCTCAACTAAAATAGGATTAAGGGGGTAAAGGGGTAGGAAAAAAGAAATAAAGAAAAAGCTTCCATTCCCCACTTCCCCCTTTCTCCTAACTGTCTGAAATAAATCGGAAGTTATTTCTCCAAATCCTCCTTTTTCTTGGCGAGTGGCAGCTCTTCAAAAGGTTCTGAGATTGTTTAGAAATTTTCTGGCCCCCCCCACCCCTCCCCCATTGTAAGAACAACCAGGCAGGAGAGGGGAAGGGGGGAAGCTGGAGGTGGGTCTTGGGGTCCCTTCCAGAGGGACTCCAGGGGGCACTGTGGCATTAAGAACTTTGGGAGGAAAACAGCTGCGAGTTCATTACTGAAAGAAGACAATTTTCCAAGTCTTCAACCATTTTCTCTTCCGATGGCCCCAACCAGTGTTATAACAAAGGAAACGAACAAAAGGGGAAACCAATCATTCCCCCCTTTTCTTTCTGGGTTCCCTAGGTAATGTTTGATTTCTGCAACAAGGAATTTAGAAGGAGAAAACAGCTCATGGCCGCATCTTTTGCAAATAGGACTCCCTCTCCCCATCCCTCCACATTCTCTTTCCTCTTCTCTTCCTTCCTCATCCCTCCCTCCCTTCCTCTTCTCTTCTCTTTCCAATTTCTCCCTACAAACAAACAACAACACAAACCCCCGTGGCATCTTTCCATCTACCTTGTTTGCAATGGTTCTTGTCCTTAATTTCATCCATCCTTTTAGTCGGTTTTCCTGGATGTTGCTTGTCTTTTCATTCGTCAGATTTGAGCAGGGAGTCCTGTCTCCCAGCACATTTTAATAGATCTTAACAGTAATTACGTGGGAACTTCAAAGCAAAACTATTTGTCTGCTCTCTCTCTCTCTTTCTCTTTTTCTCTTTCTGTACACACACACACACGCACACACACACACACACTCTCCTAACCCTGCTAAATCCAAACAACCACCCCAAATTCTTTTCAAACAGGGCGGAAAATCGTGTTGAAATTAGCAGCTGGTATTCTGAATGTATCATAATAACAAAGATCTCCCCAAATTTCTGGGGGTAAAGAATGAAAGGACGCTGCAAAGAAACAGGTTTTTTATTTGATGAGTTTCCATTAAAAATGTTTCAGATCATGCCTGGAAATGTCAACATTTTAGACCAGGGACCAGGCATAACTTGGGATGATAAAAGGAGAAGTAGAGAGATACATTTAGTTAGGATCCGCTGAAAGTCAATCTAGTGCTGACAGCCCCTCGCTTCTAATTTGAAGGATTTGGTTCTAGCAAATTTGTGCCTCTGGAAAGGCCATTTTTATGGCAAAGTGCATATATTTTAAATCAGAGTTTACAATATGAAACATTAAAAAACAACAACAACAAAATACTTCCACCCAATTCTGGTTTTGTGTCTGCATGTAATCAGAACTGGGCCACCGGGTTCCAAGGGTGGGGAAAAAAAAACATTTCATTCAATAAAATAAAGAGCAGCAAACCTGGGTATCTCATTGACGAAATGTTTTCCAGGGATCTTGACTTTATTATAAATGAGGTTTTATCTCAGGAACTAAAAATACGGGAAAGGAAGGAAATCAATGAAGGAGCTGAAAATACTAGGAAATATTAACCAAATCTTCCCCTTGCAGAAAGACCAGGAGCTTGAGGTGCTCCTGAAAGCCGGGGCAAAGCACAAACAAAAGGAACTATTAGAATTCCAAAGGCTTGTTTGGTGTAGAAAATATGTGTGTGTGTGTGTGTGTGTGTGTCTATGTGCTATTTGTTCCATTTCCCACATATTTGTCCAAATTTATGTATATGACATTTAGGAAACTTCCTTGTGGTACAAATAGAAAGAGAATATTTGATTTTTGTATGCTATTGACATCCCTTTTGAGGAATATTATAAATAAGAACACATCATCCCTTCTTTTAAAGAAAGCCCACCCTTTCCTCCCCTATCAATTTTGGCAACTCTGACTAATTTGAAACCTGAGGATTAGAAGCAAAATAAACTTGAGAGGCCATTTAGGTGCGGGATTTTCTGTTTTCTCTCTTAGAAGAGGCAAAATTATTTAGAAAGGAAAACATACGGTGTTTATTTTTCACTGATTTTTAATGGACAAGATTGGAATAGCTTGGACAAGAGAAATGATTAAATAGAAATGCTTATGTTCATGTGAAACCCATATTAACTTA
Organism: Geosciurus inauris; assembly: GCA_004024805.1. Taxonomy (NCBI): domain Eukaryota; kingdom Metazoa; phylum Chordata; class Mammalia; order Rodentia; family Sciuridae; genus Geosciurus; species Geosciurus inauris. The sequence continues at coordinate 96,084 of PVHX01002925.1, forward strand.
ATCTCAAAATATACTTGCCTGATTCGAGTTCTTGCTCCTTTGGAAATGGACTCCTTCTTTTCAGCTTTATTTCCTTCATTTTACTGATCTATTTATTTTTTTCTTTGTTTTGTGAGGGTGTTAGAAAGTTACTGAGGATCATAAATCAAAAAAGGATTTAGGGGTCCAGATTAAGAGTATGTAAAATTGAAGCTCCAAAGAGTTTATTATTATTACTATTTATTGATATAACTCTGTAATACAAGAGTAATGAGAACAGCAATGAATAAAAACAATTATAAACTGAGTTCGTTTCTTCCAGATTTCTGATCTCGCCTTTAAATATCTAAAGAAACGAAAGAGGCTGTATTTTCTAAATGTGCGTTTCCAATAATATGTAATAATGGGATATTAATACAGTAAAGAGCACGGGCTCCCGTGTCTGAAGCAATTTCAGCAGCTTTGAAATGGGGGATCTTTTGGCAGCCTGGGTAAACAGGAGGGTGTCTTATAGAAATGGCCAGTAGATGGCACTCCAGCCACTGATTATGCCTCTTGGACTTGGCTGGTTCTGTTCTTGGTCTTTCGGACTAGGGTGTGGACAGGCACTTGGGATCTGATTCTGGGTAGTCAATGATACCATCCAGAGGCACAGAGAAAGAAGAAAGCAGTCAAGTTAAGGAGCCATGTTTGGCTGTGTTGGTTGAGTTGGACAGCTTTCCAGAACCTTCTTGGGATTAGAAGGGAACCACAGAACTTGGTGTGGGTGTATTTTGGCCTGCCACCATTGAGCAGAGAGTTCTAGCATTTTCCAATTCCTTTCAGGCATTCAGGGAAACAAAAATAGCTGGATTCTTTGGTGAATACTGTAATTATAACCCCTTGGTGGTAACTAGTGGTAATGAAAGTTATTTGGGAGTTCTTTTCAAACATTTTACCTGAAGTTTCTGCTGGATAGAAATAATAACCACAGAAATGTCCATGGTAGAGGGAGAACAGGGAGACAACTGGTGTGTGCGACATCGTTCGAAGCGGGGAAGGGAATTGACAGATGGCTGCAATAGCTGGATCCAGGATGAAGACAAACAAGGGAGACACCATGAACATAGAATCACATGATCTGAATCCAAACTGGGGACACAGGAACCAACAAAGACTTCATTGACCACTTCCCAGTGTGAGGCCAGGGAGGGAGTTTCGCTTCAGATGCCAAAATGCTCTAACATCAGGGACATCCAGTGTTATACGATCACTGCTGCCGAGAATCTGAAATGGCAATAGTCCTCCAAATTGGGGTGGTGGTGGGGGGGTGGATTTGGCTACCACAACTGTGGAGAAAGGGGAAGAAAAGGAAGCTTTCATTTTCCTGGAGGCTTCAAGGTCTTCATAACATAACTTCCAAGTGCAGTAAAAACCTCAATGAACTGGAACCCGGCCAATGACAGCCAAAGAGGCAAATAACCAGGAAATAAGTGGCTATCAGGAATGTATTAACAACAGAAATAACAAAACTTCTTGATGATACATCCTGGAGTCAATATAAACCTGTTCTTTGTCTTGTTTGCATTTTTGGTGGCTCTAAATGTATGCATTACAGAGAAGTCTCTGTTTGTTTGCCTGCTGTGCTGTTTTGGAACTGTGACATCTGAGTGAGTCTCACCCAAGCTCTCATTCAAGAAATGAATTCACTTCAACACAGAAATGATAATTGCTGATGATAGGTCCTTTGTTAGAACCAGAAGCCATGCTTGGTGCTTAACATATATCATCTCTCTTCATCTTTGTGAATATCCGTGAGTTAGGGCTATTAGCATCCTACTTTACAGATGAGGAAAACAAGTCTCAGAGAGGTTAGGTCATTTGCCCAAGATCACAGAACCTGAAAGATGCAAAACTAGAGTTCAAAGGTTGAGGAGAGCGCGCTTTGAATTAGGATATTGAATCATTGTTTTCTATTTTGGGGTTGGGTGCTAGGATTGAACTCAGGGGCGTTCATCCACTGAGCCACATCCCCAGCCCTATTTTGTGTTTTATGTAGGGACAGGGTCTCATTGGGTTGCTTAGCACCTCACTTTTGCTGAGGCTGGCTCAGAACTCACGATCCTCCTGCCTCAGCCTCCCGAGATGCTGGGATTACAGGCATGCGCCACTGAGCCACTGAACCAAATTTCCCTTGTCCTTTATTTAAAGCAATTTGTACCAGGGAAGAGAGAGGTTTGAGATACTGAACTATGGAAGTGCTGATTCACTGTCCTAAAGAGATGTCATTTAGGTGGAAGCTGAGAGAAGTAGACCGTTCTGTATACCAGCAAGCTTTGCCCTCGGGTCTCACAGAGCAGAAGAATCTGATAAAGCGCCAGGGAGGTCTGAGCAAGCCAAGGGTAGAGTGGAGGTTTCTCCCAGGGCTTGGAACTGGGAGAAAAAGACTCTCCACCATCATCGTTACTTGGCTCTAGCTCCTTGGTGATGGTTGCAGAGGAGTACAACTGTAGACCAAAGCCAAGGTCAGAGAGGCCTCTGTCCAGGAATTCCTGCCTTCCCACCTTCTCTTCTCACCCAAACTGTGGCTTTGAAGTCTCATTCCAGGAGACTTGTCTCGGGAGCCAAGTGTGCTGCTGGTAAAGGCTCTGGGGCAAAGTGAGCTTGCTTGGGGAACTGGGAACCGACCTGTTGGGCTGGAATGACTTTGTAGGGACAAGTCACTTTCCTTGCTGGGACAATGGCTGGGGAGCTTTGGCCTTCTGTGGTCTGGAGGTTGGCCTGTGGGGTGGACCATGACTGCCTCCATCTTGGCAGTCAGCCCTCAGCCACCCAAATGGTGTAGGGGACACGACTTCTTTCTGCCTGGACCTGAGCTCCTTCCTCCCCCTGATCCCACCTACACACATTTCCTGTTGACCAACAGCTACTCAAGGAAGGCCTGTGAGGTGCTGGGCTTTCCGAGGCAGCACTTCAGGGGCTCAGGTGTGGTGGAGATGATGAGCTGCCAGGGGTGACTGTAAGAGCCAGCAGCGTGGTGGCTGGGGCTGGGCTGTAACCACACAGGGAGAGGCACAGGCAGAGGCGCAGGCGCAGGCGGGAGCAGGAAAGGCCTTGTGGAGGAGGTGACATTCTAGCCAATGCCAGGTAGAATTCGCCAGGTAAAGAAAATGCCCAAAGAGAGGCTGTTTAGGTAGAGAGAGAAGAACATGTAGGGCACCAGTGGTGAAGCGGGGGGAGTGAGATCCTGGAAACAGCAGAGAAGCCAGCATCGGTGACAAAAGAGTAGGCAGGGGCTCTGTGAGCCACACAAAGGTGTCCATTATTATTATCCAGTTGGCAGTGGGGAGCTAGCGAAGGATTTAGGGAAGGGGTCAACTCAACCAACTCCAGGAGTGGCTCAATGGGTTTGGAGAATCGTGTTTGCTTTTCTCGTCTTTCCAAAATACAGATGCCATCGCCACCTATGGCTACTGCCGTCCCAGGCTCTGAGATGCAAACCCCAAAGCGAAAGACGATGAAGGGCTTCCTTCTGGTCAGGGCTGAGTGGTAACGATCAAACCAAAGCAGCACACAGGAGCCAGAACACCCATCCCAGAAGCCACCCAGAGGAGGAAGAAATAAAACAAATCCAATGAAACTGTATCTTTGGGACTGCTCTGTGTTCTATTTTTGGGAGGGGAAACTAGATGGCAGGGAGAGATGAATCTTGGCAGTTCACAACAGGCAGCCTACATTGGCAAAAGAAACGCCTTTAAAGACAGATTATTTGTATTCCCCCTCCCAAAGTGGACCTGACGCCATGAGATTCTTTCACAAAGGGAAACATCTTGCATGTCCTGGCTGAGTTCTGGCTGCCTGGCCGTCCTTCCCCAATGGAAATAATTGGGGGAGAAAGAACTGGGAGCACAAGCTTTGATGTTTGGGGGAGGGGGGACCTTTTCAGCAAATGTCCGTGGCAGACACAGCGATTGAGAGAGGCACATCCGCTTTTGGAAAATGCCTGCTAATTAAATGAATGTTTTCAACTAGAAAGCATGTCTGAGCCGTTAAGATACATCCCCGACCAAGTTGGAAGGAATGCTTCAGATGTTGGTCTGAAATGGACAGTTCTGTGAGCTTTTCATACACCTTGGTCTCCCTAAGCCTCAGATATGACCTCTCATTCATGCATTTGCTCATTCAAAAATGTCTGTGCTGGGTGCTGGCTGTTTAGGATGCACCTGGCTGGCCAGCTCCCTGCCTTTGTGGGAACTTATGTTCTAAGGGACAGGACAGATCTTCACGGAAGGGTTCTTTTGTGTCAAACATTTCTTCCCAGTAAACATGAATCAAGAAGCAATAAACTGGCTCTTTAAAAACTGGCAACCCAGATACTAGTCCAGTGTTTCCTGTTTATGAGCTGTGTGACCCCAAATGATTGCTTAGCCTTTTCCAGGTTTTGTCTCCCCATCTATAAAATAGCCATAAAACAGTACCTATCTTTTAGGATGAGGGTAAGTATTAAATGAGATAGTATGTCACAAGTGTTTTACTCCAGTGTTTGGTCCACACCATGAACTTGGCACAAGTGGCTTATATTTATTATCAAGGACAAGGGTATCAAAATAGTTTTAGAAGGTAAGTTCATGATCACTGTAAAAAAAAAAAAAAATCAACTCATTCATCCCTGAAAGAAATAGCAGAGATCCCTACTCAGCTAGCTCCACCTACGTATTAGGAAAGTGCAAGTGCAAGTGACCTCCAGCTCTTTGGAACTGGAGTAGGAAGACTCTATTGACCCAACAGGGTGAAAAGTCCGGGGTAGAGCTATCTTCAAATGGATTTGGATCTCAAGCTTCAAAGCAGACCATCAGCCTCGGGTTCCCACCTCTGCGCTCCACTTCTTTTGCCTAGGATCACCCTTCTCTCTTGCTAGATGATGCCTCACACCTGCACACTCACCTCTCTTCTGCAGAAGTTGTTCAGAGTTCCAGGCAAGGCTTAGGATTGACTCTTATTGGCTAGCCTGGGTCACGTGCCCTTCTCTTATTGGCTGGCCTGCACCACGTGCTCAATCTGAACAGCTTGAGGGTGGTACCCTTCTCTTATTGGCTGGCCTGGGCCACATTTACATCGCTGAGTTGCAGACAGGAGGTGGAGTCAACTCCGTCTAAATCACCTGCGCTGAGTCTCAGAGAGAAGGAGCTAGGTTTGGTTGCCTAAAGACAGTCCTGGGTTGCATATATACATATATATATATATATATACACATATACATATGTATATGTATATGTATATATATATATATGTATATATATATACATACACACACAGATACACACCAAACATATGTACACACACATATATGCACACATACACATGTACTTGTATACACATATATGCACATATATACATTTATATGTATGCATATATATATCTAAACTGGATGGGGATGAGGTCTCAGGCACATAGAAATCTGTAATTTCCTAAACTAGGAATTCACTGCCCTGATTTTTATTCATGGAAGAGTTTGTTAAATCTGTGCTGTCCACTACTATTCGCCCTAGGTGGCTGTTTGCATTTAGACTAAAGAAAATTAAAAGTTTAATTTCTCAGTTCCGCTAGCCTCATTTTGAGTCAGGAGCCACAGCTGGCTAGGGTGGCCACTGCATGCTTCCACTGCGGCAGGAGGCTCTGTGGCATGGCGCTGTCACAGGCCTGCAGTTCACAGTGTGGTCTTTGCTTCACATCCTGGAAGGGGTGCATGGTAAAAGCAGGTTCCTGGGCTCCCCATCATGCAAAGAACAGGGAGGTGTGGAGGTGGGCTGGGAATCTCTATTTTTTTAAAAAAAATACATATCCTTGGTGATTGGGATGCACATTTAAGTTGGAGAAGCACAAAGGTAGAGAAGGAAGAAGAGATTGGGGGTGCCAAGAGATAGACTGAGAATGGATGTTTGATAGGACTCGGGGCCATCGAGGAGCAGTGATAGCCACAGACAGGACCCCTCCCCTACAGCATCACTTTTTGCAGTTTCAGTTATCCCTGGTCAAAAAGATGAAGAGTGAGTGCAGCAGAAGAGGTGGAGATAGAGATGGATATCATGTTTGCATGAGTTTTATTATGGTATACTGTTAATAATTGTTCCATTATTAGTCATTGGTAATTTCTTACTTGCCCAATTTATAAATTAAACTTTATCATGGGTATACATGTATAGGAAAAAGTGTAGAATTAGAGGATTTGTTATCATCTGTGATTTTAGACATCCACTAGGGATCTTGGGATGTGTCCCCTGTGGATGCGGGGTCATGTGCTCCTGCATTCAATTGGGCAACAAAGTAATGAGTGAATGAATGGTGTTTGGTCCCCCATGATGCGTAATTCTGGGTGTTCACATCTATGCAACTCCCCTCCTCTTGATGCAAGTGGGACCTGCCAGCTTGTTCTAACCAATAGAATATCAGGAAGGTGATGTCTCTCTCCCATGACAACGCTGTTCTACTAAGATTTTATTAGTAGACTTGCTCTAGTGATTGTTCCAAGGGCCTTATAGCAAATATGACAACTTTGTCCATAAAGCAAAGATGCTCATAATTAACATCTCAGCAGAGAAACATAAACTATATAAAAGAACCAAATGGAAATGTTAGCAATGAAAACTGCAAAAATTTGAGCTAAATGAGGTTAGGTAGACAAATTGAAGGTCATGATGAAGTTGATATCTGAGTCCCACCGAGAAGGAAGCACAGGGGTGGAGATGTAGAAGTGCCTCATTTATGAGTTACAACCTGCAGGTTGTACTAGAAAGACTCACTCAAGAATAAGAAAAATATGGGTCTATGAGCTGAAGTCAGAATTTGTCCTTTGCACTGAAATCAAATGGATGGGGGACCAAAAGATAGTGTCTAAAGAAAGAATAATATTTGGAATCATTTATCAGCCATGGCTTACATTATTTTATTCTCATAACAAAATGGAGAGATTAAGTGTTCTTACAACATCTTTTCATATAAGAAACAGGAGACCCAGAAAAGTTAAGCAATGCATCCAAGATAACGCATCCTGTGTTAAATTTTATGTTTCTGAGTAATAGACTATCAAAAGCTTGGTAGCTTAAAAGAGCATGCACTTATTACCCCATGGTTTCTGCACATCAGGTGTGGGGATAGGGCTGAGCTGCGTCCTCTGCTTAGAGTTTCACGTGGTTTCAATAAAGAGATCAGCCAGGCTATAAAGCCAAGGGTTCTAGATTTGAACTGTCAGCTGGAAGATTCTCTCAGCTCTCAGAGGTCACTGTAGTCCCTAGGAGCTGCCCACAGTTCCTTGCCATCTAGGTTTGCTCGACTGTGGCTGCTCCCTCATGCACAGCTCGTAGTTCTAAGCCGCAAATGATACACTTGTACATCTCCACCCCTGGGTCTCCTTCTCAATGGGATTCAGACATCAACCTCACCATGACCTTAAATTTGTCTACCCTCAGTCAGCTCAAATTTTGCTTTTTTTTTGTTGCTAAAATTTCCATTTGATTCTTTTATATAGTTTATAGTTCTCTGCTGAGATGTTCACACTGAGCATCCTTTCCTTGTCTCACTGGGAAAGTCACCATACTTACTTTAAGGTCCTTGTGGGATACTTACATCTGGGTTATCTTGAAGTGAGCTTCTCCTGTTTCTCTTTCCTCTTAAGAATGGGTGAAATCTTCCCAGTTTTTCATATGTTGAGTAACTTAGGAGTGTAGCTTCAATATTGTGACAGTTCTGTTGTAGAGACTGAAGTTTATTCTTCCAAGGAACATTGAGGTTTTTGTTTTAGCAGGCAGTTAACTCGGTGAGATTCAATCTGCAATTTCTGACTCACTAGGGGATGGCAGCAACCCAACTCTATTTCAGGTTTTTCAGCCTGAGCTGCAAACTACTTTGAATCTGCTCCATGTATGTTTGGTTCAGGGGTCACCCAGTATTTGGAGAAGAAATTATACATAGAATTTGGGGCTTCATTTCTCTGGTTTCTCTTTTTGAGGATTCCTCCCTCATTTTCTGGTGGTTGTGGGTGCCTTAAACTCTACCCTATGATTTCAGGGAAAGGTGAGTTTTCTACCCAAGCCTCAGCCATTTTCTATTATAACAAACATGAGCCCATTCTTGATGAAAACTATAACACTATGGAATTCATGGTATCATCATTCCCTTCTTCCAAGTTTCATCTCTATTCCCAAAGTGTCCCTAGCTTTGTTCACTTTGTATTGCCTCAGGGAGTCTTTTATTTTGTCCAGAGTTTAGAGTTTTCTCCAGGAGAGAGCTTACTCCTCCATACTGTGAGTGAAACTCCTTATCTGTGGTCTTTAGAAGTTTGGACCTGTTGGTCTCTGCCCTGGCGTGTGTCCTAATGACTGTGGCCCAGACCCAAGTTCTACTTTCCCCATTAGCAGACAACTTGGTCTCGCCCTTGTTTGTTTTTTATCCATCCATCCATCAATCCATCCACCCATCCATCCACCCAACCATCCATGCATCCATGCATCCATCTACCAATCCACCAACCCATCCATCCATGCATCTATCCATGCATCCATCCACCAATCCACTAACCCATCCATCTATCCATCCACACATCTACCCATCCATCCAACCCCATCTATCCATGCCTCCATCCATGTGTTCCTGCATCTATCCATCCATCCATCAACCCACCCCACATCCTATGCGTGAGAGTGTGAGCTGCTTCTAACTTTGTGCTATGAACAGTGACCAGGGATGAAAGATAGGATCATTGTCATTAATTTCAGGGAATTATTGCTCTTCTGGTCTACCCTGCTAAATGCCTATTCAGGGCATGGGGAGAAAGGGCTATTAATGACCAAAAATGACACTGTAGATGAGTATTATGGAGGATGGAAAGATAGTTTCAATGTATCGTTCAGTGGAAGGAGCGAGACAGGAAATAGCAGGTGCCCCTGAATCCCTCCTCTTCTGTGTAAACCGCATGATGTGTGGAGCTAGGTAGCAGTGGCACAGCCATTACCAGGTACCTGGCTTGGGCATGACTACTTTACCCAAATTGGCTTATTTAGACAAAATGACAACTCCACCAGTGGAGAGGGGACTACTGTCCTTATTTTAAAGCAGAGGAAACCAATTCTCCAAATTTAGACTTAGTGTCTGGTGAGCCACTGGTACGTTTCAGAGAGACACATGCAGAGTCTGAGAGGAGACACAGCACAGTGTTAATAATGGCTAAGTGGTAATGTTGAGAAGGGTGGATGGAGATCTTCTAACTTTTCTGCTATGATACATATATATGGGAACTTCCCTGTAAACATTTTTTGTTGTGAGAAAAAATCAATTTAAAAACAGATGGAGGTAGAGAGATGAGAACCGAGAGACAGAAAGGGAGCCAAAGCCAGGGAGGAACAGGGGCGCCAGGGAGAGAGGAGGGACAGATGCAGAATCCAACACCTAAATCCTTGAAGACAAAAGCACTGCAGCCAGCTTTACTCATGGGAAAGCAGAACCTCCGTCCTCGGGAGGATCTCTAGACTGTTCTCAGGTAGAGTTGTGCCACAACGTAGCCACTTAGCCCCTGTGGCCATTAAAACCAAAGTGACAGGCATCCTGTATGTGCCAAGTGCCCACTGGATTTTTTTTTTGGCACCAAGGATTGAACCCAGGTGCACTTCACCTCTGAGCCACATCCCAGCCCTTCTTTTTTCTTTTTTGGTACTGGGGATTGAACTCGGGGGCACTTGACCACTGAGCCACATCCCCAGCCCTATTTTGCGTTTTATGTAGACAGGGTCTCACTGAATTGCTTAGTGCCTCGCCGTTGCTGAGGCTGGCTTTGAACTCGCAATTCTTCTTCCTCAGCCTCCCAAAGTGCTGGGATTACAGGTGTGCACCACCGTGCCCGGCTCCCAGCCCTTCTTTAATATTTTATTTAGAAACAGGGTTCCACTGAAATGCTTAGGGCCTCATAAGTTGCTGAGGCTGACTTTGAACTTGCGATCCTCCTGTCTCAGCCTCCCAAGCTGCTGGAATTATAGGTGTGCACCACCACACCCATCCCCCTACTGGACTTTGAAGACTTACATGAGAAAGAAAAAGGTCATAACATACATCAGTTATTTTTATATTGATGGCATGTAGGAATGACATTATTTGAGGCATATTGGGTTAAATAAAACATTGTCAAAATTCACGTCACCTGTTTCTCCTTGTTTTTAAAAGTTGCTCCAATGTAGCTGCGGGAGATGCACTGCAAATGTGGCTAGTATATTTCTATCCCACAGGGCTCCTCTAGATCCCCACTCATGGGACCCCATGACTGCAGCTGGACATGGGTGTGTGCGAAGATGGAGCAGACACCCATCCCACAACAGGTGCCCTCCTCGCCCTCCAGAGAAGCCCAGCTCACCTATGCCACCTTGCCACGCCATCTTTGGCTGCTTCTCCTGAAGTGCCACCTTCATCAGCACACTGAGTGGCAGTGGTACCAAGCCCTCCCCTGTCCCTGGGCTGCCCTCCAACTTCCCTGCTGAGGCCTTGGGCTGGGTGCATCCGGGCTGGGAGGCCTCTTCCCTTCCCAGAAGCGCCTGGGTGCCTCTCCCTGGGAGCAGCCCCTTGCTGATGGTTCAGCCCCTTGCAGCTCTGCAGTCCTAAGAGCTTCTTTAGAAAGCAGAAAATGTATCCAGTGAGTTGAGAGAGACGACTGTATTTACTGGAACAAATATTTGCTCTTTGTCAGCCTTTGATTATATCTGACTGCACTTTTCTCTCTGAATTGAGCTGGGGGAAAACAACAGCAACAGTTCATCTAAAGCTTGAAATCGCTCATTTTTGCTCCCACTTTACACTAGCTATTCTTTCCCGCAACAGTCAAGTTCATGTCTGCCTCCAGTGTGGTCCCATTAAGTATGCGCACCTCTGTCCCTGGCTTGGTTTACAGGGCTGTCTCACCTCCCTTGGCTTTTGTGCTATCCTGGTGTCTGTCCCTCAGTTTACCTTGGTGCTAATAATAATACTACTCTCTAATATCTGGGGAATGCTTTCGGGTACGCCTCACTCATTTGACATGTCTGACATCTCTGTTGGGGGAAGGGGGGAATGAGGCTTGCCACCATACGAAGCCCTTTGCCGTCATGGTCTCATGGGATACCTGCCACGGCTTTGGCAGGTAGGTGCCACCTCCGTTTACAGGTGAGCGCTGAGGCTCAGGCAATGTGCAGGGCTCACCCAGGGCCTCTTGGGAAGCTGGAGATGGAGGGCAGATTTGAAGGCAGATTTTGACCCTGCAGGTCTCTGCTTTTAGCAAATCATGTTTTTCTCTTGTGCTCATACCAGTAGGGCATCCCGGGAAACTGAGGCCCCAAGAGACTGAAGGAGCCATCGCTATTTATAATCTCGGAACCAAGTCCTAGCAAAGCCACTGGAAATCCCACCTGGGGTACAGTTTTTACATCCATCCTTTAAATCTTGGGCTTTGTTTTACCAACTCATGTGAACTTTGCGTTCTACTCTGCAGTACAGCTGAGTTTATTTTTAATAAGGATATTTTATTATTTTTGACCAGGAAAAAGTTGTGTATATGTCTGGTGTTGAACCTGATGTTTTGATACGTGTGTACACTGTGAAATGATTATCACATTCAAGCGAATTAATACATTCCTGGCCGCATGTTGACGCCACTTATTGTTTTTCTGGTGAGCATATGTAGGATCTACTTTCTTAGCAAATTTCAAGTACATAGTATGGTATTGCCAAGTCTAGTCACTGAACTGTGCATCAGATCTCCAGAACTTACATCTTAAAACAAAATCTGTACCCCGTGGTCAACATCTTCCTATTTCCACCAGTCTCCAACCTCTTTACTCCTTATATCTTTAAGTTTGACATTATTAGCATATTTTGCTTTCCACAAAAAGCAAAATATGCCCCGTTTGTCTGGGGCTGGCTTATGTCACTTAGCGTACAGTCTTCCAGGTTTCCCCATGGGATCTCCAATGGCAGAGTTTTCTTCTTTTTAAAGGTCAGATAATATTTGATTATATCTATCAAATGTATCTCATGGTAGATGTATCAATAGAGCCATATATTTTATATGTACATAGAAATTGTGATATAAGTATCACAATTTTTTACCCATTTGTCAACTCAACTTCAGTTGCTTCTATAATTATGTTTTCCTGCACCATCAAGTCAGTGCATACCCAAAGATTCTGTTACTCAAAGTGTGGTCTGTGGAAAAGCAGCACGGGCATCTCCTGGGAGCTTTGAGTAATGAGTCCCATCATTTCAACAGGTTCTCAGAGGTTACATTTTAACTCAATCCTTGTATACATTGAAGTTGGATTAGCACTGTTCTATGATTAATTAGTCACATGTGCATTGAGCATTTGCTGGATACCAGGCACTGTTCCAGGCGCTGGACTAATGAAGCTCTGACCTCATGGATGTCCAGCCGAGTGGTCAGGACAGAGATTGAGTAAGTGCTTGCAGGAGAAGAAGGGGTGCAATCATCTCTGGTGACAGAGATATCTGGGAAGGTCCAGGAGGTCAGGGCAGCTCCCTTGAGCAAACGACATCTCACTAAGACCCAATGGATGGGGACAATGTAAGTGGCAAAGAGTCCAAAAAATGATGTTGGCGTTCTGAACACAGGAAATAGTATGTGCCACGGCTCAGGAGGGAAAGTGTGGCTTGTCAATCAATGTAAAAGGACCTCATTCACTGGTTCATTCATCCAGCAAACCTAGATAAGATGCCTAATTACACTTAGAGTTGGCACTTGCTTCCTGCTGGACGGGCGCTGATGGGGGCCAAGGGGTGATGGCAGTAGTTAACACTTGAATAGCCAGATGTTGTTCTAAGTACTCTGCACATATTAATTCACTTACCCTTCCTTAACAGACCTGGAAGACCAATTCTACTGTATCCCTCATTTTACAGATGGGGAAACGAGGTGATTAACCCAGCACGATGCCACAGGGCCCAGACACAAATCCTGGCTCTCGAGTTCCTGATCTTCATTATTCTGCTGGCAATGAGATTGGCATTGGCCTTCAAGACCCTGGCCATGGCCACTGCAAGCAGACTTTTCCTTACAAGGCTTCCTGGGTCTCCAAATAAACATCACATACTGAGCTTCTCACAGCTAAAAGTCCTCTGCACAGATGAGCCAGGGGCTCTGGAAGGCAGGGCTCTGGTCGACTGTCAGTCCCCCCGCCACCAAAAGTGCACCCGTTTCTCTGCTTTCCCACCAGGTGCCTCTTGCCTGGGGAGCCGAGGTCCCTCCACTCCAGGCCCTGTGACCTCACGCTCCCCGCCCCACAGCAGTACATTTCCTGCTCACTGTTCTTCCTTCTTTTTCTTCTTACCTGGCACTTGGGACATCTTTTGAAATGCCACCCCAGCTTGTAAAGCTCTTGCTTACTTGCATACAACACACCTGTCCACGGGGATGCCCAGGTACTTCCTCACATCCGTTCCTCCTTATTCACATTCTTTTGCACACGACACGCAAACATCAAAATGCATTCAGTTACACGCCCGCTCATTCACACACTCACCCAAACCCTTGTTTATACATTCACACGCGCACACACACAAACACCCCTGTACACATGCACCCCCGCCCCTCCCCGACAGGGTTTCTATCACAGGCGTGCTCCAGGGCCTGGGTGGCTGCCAGTCACCAAAGGACTTTGAAGGGATGTCAGAGAGGAAAAGTTCAAATGAAAATCGGATCTGGTAATTATAGGATTTTTTACATGCACATTTTTTTTTTCCCAGGCTGGACTTGAAAATAAAAGACACCGGGAAGATGAGAGCCTTTTCTGTGGGTTGGAAAGTAAGCAAAACCACATTGGAAGTGGAGACACAAACTCCTAAACTGCTCTTAAAACCTGCTTAACGGAGGAGGGGAGGACCACGTGACATAATTTTGTTGGCACTGTTAGGCTTGCCTTTTGTGTCTTTATGCAGTGACTTTCTGTGGGTTTTTCAGGGGCATGGCCAAGACCTTTCCCTTTAAGACCATTTCTATCTGGAACAGGACTCTGAATACCACTCAGATCAATGCATTTGGGCAACACCTACTGCATGCAAAATATGTACTACACATTGAATAAGTCAGAGTGTTCAGGGTGCTGGGAGAGACAAGTTTTACTCATAGTGTATCATTTGCAATGGACACAAAGCTGTTACTGATGTAAAGGGAAAAAAAATCAACTCATATAACTAAAGCATCCAACAGTAAGGGGCTTCAGGCACAGATGGATCCAGGGGCTGATTCAGCTATGTATTCCATAATCACACTAAATATATGACATGATTTAGATGAAGCACTTGGGCTTCAGGCTGGAGTATAGATTGGGATAAGAATGGAAGCTGAAGGATTGGTTTTGGGGGTGGATATTCAATAGTTCAAGCAGAAGAGTCTGGTGGCTTGAATTAAGCAATAAGTGACTTGTAGAATAAGTGAACAGATGTCAGAAATAGAGATGAGGCAGATTGCAAAGACTTGGTGATGGAGATTGTGGGGTGTAAAGAATAGAGAGGTATCAACAGTACCCAGGACCTGTCTTTTACCTCTGGCTATCTAAAAGAGCTCATTACTTTAAGAAGATAGCTAAAAATCTTCTGACTTAGAAAAGAGGCCCTTTGTGACCTCCATTTGTATAGACTTCCTTCTGCATTTTAAGGGAGAATTTTGGGTTGGGTTCTGGTGGTGGGGGAATGGAGAATGTGTTGCTCTTTCCTTTTTCAATTTTAGGACCAAGTGATTTCACTGGTGATCAAATGACCATATTAGAGAAACATCAGCTCAACAACAATTTGGTGTCTATATTCAGACATCTTTAGACACGTTCCTTAATCTCCCTAAACTTTAAATTCCCAATTTTTTAAAAGGGGGGTTATACCTACCATCTGTTGAAGACCAAATTAATATATGGCTTCTAGCATTGTCAAGGACAAAGTAAAGTGGGATGGAGAGCTGCCCCCTGGAGAGAAACTGGAGTTGACTGATTCCTATGGCTAAAGAAATGAGGGTCTTTGTAGCTCACTGCCTTCCTGGAGAAGCAGCAGCCTCAAGGGGGTGAGCCTACTACTGGACCCTGTGGTTTGTGACTGGGAGGCGGAGCTTAAGAAAATCTTTACTGTAAGGCAGAGTTCTTAACCTTTGATGTGGGGTGGACCCATTTTGTAGTTTGGAAAAAACATTCCTAAACACATAATATAAAATATGGAGAATTACAAAGGACCTCAATTACACTTAATGCTGTGTTCAGATTTTAAAAACCACAACTATGTGCTATAGGACTATCTGTGCTTTTTAATTAATGCATCAAATAGCTAGGTCTAGTCTTATCACGTGGCTACCCTAACTTCAAAACAGTGATGGAACATGAAAGTTATTTTGAGATCTCACTGGGCATGGAGCTGATACAGAATTATTTATGATTTGCATTGGTGGGAAGTTCACAGGAACTGCTAATAGCAGGGTGATTTTTTTTTTTTTTTTTGCCTATTGAAGGAAATGCTACATTTTTATTAGAGATTCATGAAAATCAAGATGCACTCTTTTTTCCATCCACATTACATTGAATTTCATCCTTGAACCTCTGGGGTTCACAGGTCTCAGGTTAAGAACACCTGGGCAGGGGTGGTTGTGGCATCTGTGCAAACACTTTTCATCAAAAATAATTCTGTGACTGTACTTTGGGAGGCTGAGACTGGAGAACTGTGAGTCCAAAGCCAGCCTCAGCAATGGGAGGTGCTAAGCAACTCAGTGAGACCCTGTCTCTACATAAAGCACAAAATAGGGCTGGGGATGTGGCTCAGTGGTTGAGTGCCCCTGAGTTCAATCCACGGTAATTCCCCCCCAAAAAAAACCCATTCCGTGGCTGTCTGAAATGCCTTAGAACCACCATTCCCAGGAAATCCACTATGAAAACTGAAATACCAACATCATGCCTCTGTTCTTTTTTCCCATGTCCATACGACATCAGGGTGAAAGATTGAAGGTAGCACTGAAACTCAGCCATCTGATGGGGTCGCTGACTCATCCAGGGAGCCTGGGTTCTTTTCTCCCCCAAATGTTTCCACCAGTCCAGATCTATAAGAGTGACATCAGATGAGGGAAGGATGTTAACTAAAAGGAAATCTGGGAAGAGGATGTGACCCATACTATAGGATAAACCCATCAGCTGTAGGGATTTAAGTAGGGAATGTTCTAGGGCAGAAACAAAAGATGAAATAGAGTCCAGTCTCCTGACGGTGTCTTTGGTCCCCCAGGAGCTTTCCCTCAGAGGCCAAAATTTAAGTCCCTTATATAAAATGGCATGGCATTTGCATATCACCTGTGTGCATCCTCCTGTCTACTGTCAATCATTCTTAGATGACTTATAATCCTCAGTGCAGTCTCCATCCTAAATAGTTAAATAGATAAATAGTTGCTACACTGCATTGTTTAGGGACTAATAACAAGAAAAAAGTCTCGAGGTGTTCAGGATAAATGCAATCAAAAGATATTTTTTTGATTTTCAGTAACTGGGAAGGCTGCAGATATAAGGACCAACTAAATATACGTATACTGGGTTCTCACACTCAGACGCCTCCAGGGACAGGCAGGTGAGTGACATCAGTGCGTGAAGCTGACTGGGTGACACGATAGGGGATGTTGGTGACCCTGGGGGAAAGGATTCAGAAAGCACTCCTAAATAAAGACAAATTCCCATTGGCCACAGTTCCCTGGTGGCCAAACACAAAGGATCATCGGCTATAGGCTGTTGCTGTGGCACAAGAGTGCTTGGCCAGATATTCCTAGTGGGCTGAGGGGAAATGGTTGGCTGGCCTCAGCCATCTGTTTAACTGAGGGCCCCCATCATCAGTTAAAGATCTGTGGGGTTGCGGGGATGAGCACTTGAATTTGAACCCTATAGACCTGTACCACCCGACGTAGTAGTCACCAGCCACATGTGGCTATTAAATCCAATTTAAAACTCGGTTCCTGGGTTGTACTGTCTCCAAGTCCAGTGTGCAGTATCTCCATGTGGCCAGTGGCTACCATGTTGGATACTGCAGAGATGGCCATTTCCATCATCTTAGAAAGTTCTATCAGACAATGCTGTAGACTCCCAAATTCTTAGGGCCTTCAACCTGGGGCTTTCATTTTTAAGAAGGAGTTTGGAACCACATGAATGGAATTTTGAATCCTGGTGTTAAAGCCTGAGTGAAGGTACTTATATTTGGGAGTCTTGGTTTCCTTACCTACAAAACCAGGGACAGGAATTCCCACTTCTCAAAGCTGTCGCGAAGTGTTTTTGAGATCATGCATGCTAAGCATTTTGTCTAGTGCCTGCCACGTAGTCAATGTTCGATCAAGAGAAAGTAATTATTATAAAAATGCAGTAAGCTTCACTTTAGCTTTTGTGATAGAGGTACTTGGGAAGATTTAGACAGGAAAGAGGTATTGTAGAAGATCTTTCTTGAAGGGGATTGCGTTTGTGCTAAAAAAAAATGGATAAATTAAAGGTAGTTTTTAAATGGCCACAGATTCTTTCTCACACATTTTCCATGGAGAGGTGGGGACTCTGTGTCTTTCCACTTGTATCTTGGGTGGCCTCTGTGGCTGCCTTGAATGTGGAGGAGGTGACTTTAGTTAGGCTTGGGAAGTAAGAAGCTAGCAGATTACATTTTCTGTTCTCTATTAAAATCTTGAGCAGTCACATGAGTCCAACTGCCCTGACGGAAAGGCTCACACCACATACAATACAGAAGGACCCAGATGAGCCCAGGCTTCCAGGATCCCACCTGGTCTCCAGGTACATCAGTCGCTGTGGCCATTTTGTTAGCCGCTGAACTGCCCAGCATGGGCTAAATACAACCTCAACCAAACCCAGAGAGAGAGCTGTTCAGCGGAGCCTCATCCAAATTCCTGACCCAGAAAATGACAAGATACGAAAATAATAAACTGATATTTCAAGTCACTGAGTGTTAGGCCAGTGTGTTGTACAGTGACAGATCATCAAAACAGATGGCAAAACATTCCTTCTTGAGTCCCAATCGTGACTGATTTGGGTGGCTTCCTGGGTTATAGCTCTGAGGACAATTCTGGAGTAGTATCTGGTCTTAGTGGGGGAGTGTGCTGTGATTGATTGGTTATGTCTGCCATGGGTAGGTGATTTGGGGGTGGCAGGGTACATGTCCTCTTTCCTAGATACAGCTCATGATAAAATTGGTTCTAATTATTATTGATTCTTGTTTTTTGTTTTGTTTTGTTTTGTTTCCCACCAAACATCTAGCAGTATTCTCTATCTGATTTGGGGAGAAGAAACCTAAGAAACAGCTTTGAGATGTCCCTCTCTATGGACTTTCGGGTGCTATAAACTGTTAAGGATCTTTGATCAAGTCTGATGTGATCCTTGATTTTTGAATTGTTCCGGGGACAGGGAAGGTCGTGCTGTGAATGGCACTGACTCTGTAATGTGGAAGACAGGGGTGCTGGTCTTGCTCCTACTCACTGCGTGACCCTGGGGACATAAGGGTCTTGTTCTGATTCTCAGTCTTCTCCCGTTTAAAACTGAGCTAATAATTTTTTTTTCTTAGTCAACTTCACGTGGTGGTTATGCAGGTCAGACCAGATCATCGATGGCAAAACTCTGCATTAGGAAGCCATTTTACTTTATTTTCTCATATCACCCACAAGAACCATGAGTGACAGAGATGACTGGATTTGCAGCACAGACGAGGAACACTGGCCCAGGTGACGGCAGGGGTAGTAGCATCGGGAGGTGTTATTGCAGGACTGTTAGGGGCTCAGGACCTGGGGCCACACTACCTGTGTTCAAGTCTCAGCAGAACCACCTATCAGCTGGGTGACCTTTGGCAAGTGGATCAACTTCCTCGTCCCTCCCTGGCTCCTCATCTCTAAAGTGGGGTGCGGTTGTCATAAGATTAAATGAGTCAATACAAGCAAAGCCTTTAAACCCTTATCTGGTAGATAGTAAGCACCTAATAACGATGAGCCATCCTCATTATTCTGATACACACTGTCCTTGCAGGAGCCATGATGTGGCATGTGGAGGTCGTCAGAGTGGCACTGTATTTTCTGACCTTGGGCTGTAGAGGACTGTACTTCCCTGCAGCTTAGAGTCTGGAGCAATAATGGCCTTGGGACTTACTTTGGCACTAATGTGAATAGGAGTGATGGGTCATTTGTGGTTGGAAATTTCAAGAGCCAGCTTAGAATCAGGTACATTCCGTCTTTCTGCCATGGAAACACCAAAGTTTCTAGATGTGGTCTCCTCATCAGCCTGGTAGTGAAGCGAGGTAGTAAAGTGGGGCAGAGACCCTCAGCTGACCTACAACAGAAAAGTAGTACAAATGAGGAATAGAACTTTGCTATTTTAAGACTCTAACCCCCAGGTCTGTTTGTTACTACAGCAAAACCCAACCTATCCTGACTGACACAGTAAGGGGGCACTAGAAAGCAAACAATTGGAATCTTCCTCCTTCAGATAAATATTTCAGGGCTTCACGCTTCCTTGACATTTGACAATCATTCCATTGTACAGATTCAACTAGAGACAAAGAAAAAAGAAAAAATTATTTAGCCTTTGTGGAAAGATTCTATTCCTTTCTTTTCATATCCTGAAATAGATTCTGAGGGAAAAAGAAAAAGAACAGACCCTGGCTTGAGAGAAACTGTTCAGTTTTGATATGAAATAAAAATGGAAGTTGGTGTCACTGTACACGTGAAAAGGAAATCTATGAAAACCACAGAGTGTTTTAAGAGGTTAAAGGTAAAAGAAAATTGACTTATTATGTATCAGTTAAATAAACAAAGGCGTCTTGAATCAGATTCTGGTTTCTGGTTGGCATCCAACTTCTCAGAGATGTATTTAAAATACGGCATTAGATGTATCTGGGGGTTAGTTCTGTTTTTGTTTTTTGTCTCCCTCCTAAAGGGGACATGAAAGGGGCAAAGAATTGGATTGAGAAATCAAGAGTTTCAGATATCTCGCGAAATGGAAATAAAATCAGGCTTCCTGGAGGGGTTGTGAGAATCCTGGGGAACTCAGTCTGAACTCAATCATAATCTCTGGAATCAACATCCATGTTCCCCCGCCTTTCAGAATTGTATTTAATGCTTCAGACACATTACTATGGATCTTGGAGTGAATGTTTCGGGATGAGACCCTCCTGAGCCTCTTCCTTGATGGTGGGTTGTAAGAATCAGTCGCCAGACTCCTGGGACTCTTCTGTCTGTGGCATCTGGGAAGGAGTTGGGGCAGAGCCCTAGCACCGTCAGGCACTCCCATAGGCTTGTCTGGGGTTTTCAAGCTGGGATGACAGTGGAGAAGGATTCACTGGAACCCATGTGTGCAGAGACGAGGCTTGAGTGACCACAGTGGGAAAGTGCACAGCCTAGACCACAGACAGACCTCAATTTGGGTCTCCAGCTCTGCCTTGGGCAGTTGATGCTACCCTTCTAAGACTCTTACTCATCTGTAACACGGGCACACGGATATCTTAGGGTGGTCATGAAGACACACAGAGATAAAAACATAGAGTACAGCTTGCCCCAGCACATAGTATAAGTTCAATAAATACGTTGACAATGACGAAGGGTCACACAATGGTGACCTGTGATGAGATTGGGTCACACCCTGGTCTATGGTGACACAATTTCCCTCTGGGTAACACCATATTCAAGATGAACCAACCATCACTGAGATGCTGGGGTTGTGCAAGTGATACCTGGGAGTCTCTTAGTCAATCCAGCAACAGTGGTAAAAGCCAGGTTCTTTCTTGCTCCTGGCTTGAACTTTCACCCATTTGGTCCCTATAAAAATCATTTAGTTCTTTTTTTTGATTTGTTTATTCTACTTAGGTATACATGACAGCAGAATGCATTATGATTCATTGTATACAGATGGAGCACAACTTGTCGTTTCTCTGGTTGTACATGATATAGAGTCACACCATATGTGTACCTAGGGCAGTGATGTCCATCTCATCCCACCATCTTTCCTGTCCCCATGTCCCCTCCCTTCCCTCCCTCCCCTGGACCAGTTCCTCCATTCTCCCCATGCCCCCTCCCCCATTATGGGTCAGCATCCACTTATCAGAGAGAACCTTTGGTTTTTTGGGACTGGCTTACTTCACTTAGCATGATGTTCTCCAACTCCATCCATCTACCTGCAAAGGCCATGATTTTATTCTCTTTTAAGGCTGAGTAACATTCCATTGTGTCATTTGTTCTTTTGAAGGCATCACTTTGGTATCTGATGAGCAACTCCATGAAAAGAAATTGTTGTGAATGACCAGGAACCAGATGTCACAGGGCTGCCTTCTAGGGATGATGATTTAATTTGGAAACTTTCCTGTCCAAGAGCTCACAGTCATTCTTCCTTGTCTGTTAAATCAGGTCCAAACTCCATATCACAGAAAATAACTCTGTTATGTACCTTAAGATAACTTTCCAGGCTTCTTGTGTATTTGTCCTTAACATAACCTGCACTTTCAGTTGTTTGATGGTGGTTACATGTTCCAATTCCGTGTCCAAGGCAGACATCAACAAACGATCTCAGAGCTCTTCCTCTGACTCCTGATAATAGCGCCATTGTCTTTACCCCATGTTGCAGGCCACCACGACTGATAAGTGCTGGCACGTACCATTCCTCACCTAGGCAGACTACCTTCCTTTCCTGAACATTCTAGGTTTTTTCTATGTTTAAATGATTTTGAGTACTGTCCAGTTTTCTCAGAGATTTCCTCATCTGCATAACTAAGCTCCATTCACCTTCAAGATTGAATGCAGCTGCTTGTCCAGCTTCCTGAGCAGCCTCAGTATCATGAAATCATTTTTTCTTGAGTTAATTTGAAATTCTAGGTAAGAACTTCCCCTGATGACTCAAACTCAGTTGATATTTTTTGCCCTGATCTTAGATAGTACATATTATATGACTATTTGAGATTCAGTATATGTAGCCTGTGATTTATAAAGGTTTGCACATTCTATCTAGATTACACTACATTCTTGTGGGTAGGAGCCACAGAGAGATTTATAGAGTAGCCAGATCTGAGTTCAAATCCTGCCCTTCCCACTTCCTTCCAAAGCAGACCCATGAGGAGGCCAAGAAAGCCTATTTGGACTATTAAAGGTATAGAACTATCTTGGCTCACTTTCTGATAAATAGTAGTGAAAAATATAACTTGTGTACTTTTGTTTTCCACAGGGAGGTGCAAATAGCCAGAACCAAAATCTTGATTTCAAATCCACTTTGGGACATTAATTACCTTGGAAAAACTCACTTCAGAATCTTATCTCGCTCATCTGTAAAAGGGGCTTTGTGGCAGCAGTTTTGGGGTCTGTTCTCCACTTTGATAAATGTGATCCTGTAGGTAAAAAGCATTAAAAATATTTAACCATCTATATGGAATGAGGATAGGTTGGATGGACCCCGTGTGGCACAGATGTTGGCTGTAACAACCCCGATGGCTGCTATAGATGTCCTCGCTTGGTAAAGGCATTGTGGAAATCATGAGCTCTGCCCAAGTGTGAAAAATCCTTATTGTTACTAATTTGTGGTTCATGGAAGTACTTTCCCCAAGTAAAAGATACCTCATGATAAGGTAAGGCTGGCTTAATTACCACTCTCAGTTGAAACCAGCTCAACATGATTAAATGAAAAAGAAGTTATTGAAAACAAACAATGACAGATTTGACTTCAGGCTGAGCTCCATCCAAGGGCTCAAATTATAGATTCAGTATTTAGTTTTATTCTAGTCATTACTGCTTTTGTGTAGGTTCCATTATCCGGCAGTTTTGCCCTTTGTAATAACTTGGCAAGATGGTTACCAATAGTTCCAGATGTATCTGCTAGTCTCTCAGCTTGAAGTACAACTGGAAAGGAACTTTCTATTTCCCCAAGAATTTTCATCCAAAGACCTGGAATTAAGTATCTGCTCTCTGACTGGCTGTCAGTTGTCATGTGCCCACCCAGGAACCAATCACGACCGGGATGCTCTGATAGGCAGGTTCTGCTTTACATGTGTACCCTGGAGACAAAGGATTTCAACTACATAGACTGTGGGAGAGTCACATCCCCACTGAGAGGGAAAATGGAAGCTGGCCAGGCTAAGAAAAACAGCCCTCTTTTTTTTCCCCCATCATGGCTTAATGCCAAAGTACCAGAAAAGTACAAGATGGCACTGTCCTTATCCAGGCTGGGTCACTCCCCATTTGTCATGAATCCGTGGATCTCATATTAAAACAAAGGGTGTTGTGTCTGAATTCCTCCCTGGCGGAAGCCAGCCAGTCTGCAAGCTCTGCTCATGCTCATTAGTACACTGATCTCCTGCCCACTGCCTTCTGGGCCACAGAGGACAGCATGGAGAAGAGGCTTCGGGGTAGGGCGGTGGTGGGATGCAGGGGCGGAAGTCACCTGGGTTTGGCAAGCTCTTTAAGGCTGCCTTTGCACAGTTTTGGAATCACGAAGGAAAGGTAAAGCCACAATGTGACCACCCAGGCACTTCTTTCTTTTCCTTTATTTTAAAATTTTTTTCTTACAGCCCTGGTACTTTGAGAGAAATTTAATCCTTACGTTTCTATTTAATTTGCAAGATACTTAGGTCATCAAAATGGAGCCTATAGTCATTTGATGTCCAGAAAGAATTATGAGCTTGTATATAAGCCTCTTAAAATGTGTGTATAGGCTTGAGCATTATGTGTGAGTGTGTGAGTGTGTGAGTGTGTGTGTGTGAGTGTGTGTGTGTGTGAGTGTGTGTGAGTGAGTGAGTGTGTGTGAGAGTGTGTGGATATGTGTGAGTGTGTGAGAGTGTGAGTGAGTGTGTGTGTGTGAGTGTGTATGTGAGTGTGTGTGTGAGTGTGTGTGTGTGCTTGCATGCAAGTGCATGCATGTGTGTATAACCCTTGGAATTCACCCTTTCAAAGTGGTTCATTCTCCCGGATTCGAACTTAGCAGAAAGTGAGGGTCAAGTCTCAAAATTAGATGGAAAAATCCACGCTGGCTTTTTTACTCTGTCCTTTCTCAGAACCACACAGGGCTTAACAGAAGAATAATGTACACTTCCTCATACCCATGGGATCAGTGGAGTTGCTGTCCCTTTAAATGACAACTTTGGGTGGCGTTTCCTGTATTCACCACCTCACTTTCTCACCTCCCACTCTTGACCCTCTCCAGGCTGGCTTACGTCTCCACCTCCCCGCTCACGCCTGTCCTCAGAAGTCCTGCAGCTCTGCCCACCACGACGCTGCTAGATCACACGTGCTGCTGCAGCACTGCTCGGATCTGACCGTGCAGTGGTGTTTTTCTTGCTCCTGTAATGTCATATCTTGGCAGGAGTTGGCACCATCAAACATGCTCCCCTCTTGACTCACTCCTTCACTTGGCTTAAATAATCTCAGAATCTCCCCTTAGCCCCCCAGGACATCTCGCTCCCCTGGCCACTTCTCCCCCTCATCTAATCCTCCAGCCATTAAGTATTAGAGGAACTCCAGGATTAGCCATAGACCCCCTTCTCTTCCTATCCTAATATTCTCTTCCTAGGTGACTTTATTCATCCCCATGGATTCAATGCCCCTGGTGGGGAGGTAGGGAAATGCCCTGGTAGAGGAAATGGTTCAGATATTTGAAATACATGGGGAGAGGGATTGGTGTTTTTAAAGACAGTGGAGCTTATTATCCTTATTGCTAAATATACTGATGCTCTACAGAGGAAGAGAAAAAACCCAAGGACCAGCAACAAGCAGTTAAAAGTTAAAGGCAAGAACCAGAGAGCTTCTGGTACTTTACTAAAAGGACTTGATTTCATCCAATGGGAGAGTAGATAACACAGTTGAAGAGCAGACTTGGGATCTGATAAAATCGCAAAGCTCCAGAAAGGTTTAAATGCTCAGCTGTGGGTGATTTGTTATGATAAGGCCAGGCCTCAAGTAGGCAATATCTGGAACTCTGACATGTGGTATAGGGACATCGTGATGGATGCCCCTGGAGGTTTTGATTCTCTAGACTTTTCATGAACCTCAGTTTGAAGAGCTCAACCATCCTTCTAGTAAGTACCTGAAATTCTCCCATGCAGGAAGACACTGCAGAGGTGTCACCTTCCTATCTGGAAACGACATTATTATCTCCACAACATCTTCAAAGTATAAATGCTGCCGGGAGCTGGGTACAGGAAGAATCCTCATTTCAGCTGCTCAGTCACTGTGGGGAGAAATGGAGCTCAGGCACTTTGGTTATGTGTGGTGGGTGGCAAGGGACCTTGGAATGCCAGTGATGCACTCTTGCAGGGCTGTCAAGTGTCCCCCTCTCAGATCCTCTTCTGGATACCAGGCCAATAACAAGGGTTAAATCCCAGCATAACCTGACTGCACACATGCCAGGTCTGAAACTGGAGGGAAATCCCAAGCTTGGTTATGGATGGATCCACACGTATGTGGGCTGAAATAACACAGCCTGGCTTTACAGTCACATTCATCAGTGGCTTTGAAAGGGAGGTGAACAGGAAAACTACTGCCTATTTGCAAAGTGGTATAGGTTATTACTTGGCTAATGGCCTGGCTGTCTGGTCAGGGACCTGGAAGGAAATGGCTGGAGGACCAAAGACAGAGAGGACTGGGATGCGGGTGTGAGAGTAGAGCTAAGGGAGCAGGTGAGGCGCGAGATGTTTGTGCACATGGTCATGCCTACTGCAGGCCGCATAAAGCAGGACTGTAAACACACGCAGACAAGAGGACTTAGCCAGCTGACATTCACAGAAGCCCAAGCAAATGGACTTCCACTTTCCAAGACAAATCTAACTACTGCTACTTCTGAATGGCCAAATGGGTGAGCCATAGAGACCCATGCTCAACCCTCTCCAGACAATTCCTAGAGGAGGCAGACCAGCAGCTTGGCCAGTTGATTACATGGAGCCCTTCATCCTGGAAGGACCAGCAGCTCATCAGGATAGATTCCAATTCCAGTTATGGCTTTGCCTTTCCTGCCCACAGACCTTCAACTGTGTTTGTAGAATGCCTCACTTCTAAGCATGGTATTTATGCAATAGAGTATGTGACGGGGGGACTCCTGATAGGGGACTTACTTTAGAACTATTAATATATCACACCCTCAGGAAAAGCTAGCCTCTTAGTGTTCTAAAACAGCTCTTGAAAGATGCAGCTAAAGTACTAATGGAGGAGGTGGGGATGTTTTATACGGTGGGGATCAGGAAACTCAGGTGCTTGGCTCTGAGGTGTGTAGAGTATAGGTGGTTCATCTGGGGTCTCTGGTACTCCCTGGAACTTATTTACATGAGAATGGACATTCCAGACCGGCTTGAGATACCAAATGCATGTGGAATGAATGCATGAGGCTTAACCCCTGAGACCACTCTGCTCACTTGGACAACTACCCTGAGGATCAGGGGTAAGTCTTTACTTAGGGGACTCATCTACTGCCCCCAGAATCCTCATCACTAACCCTCCTGTCCATCCATGGGGTCCCTGCAGGAATACAACGCCAAAAGTCTGCCCTGCAATTGCAGCACCCCAGGTTCGAGTGTGCATGGGAAGGGGTTCTCAAGGACTGGCCACAGAATCTGAGGTCTGGCACTCAAAGAGCCACTATAAACCATCTGTTCCTTCAGGCTGGGTGGGAAGACGAAGAACTGGAAAGATTAGGTGATTTGTGAAAAGTCACAGTGTTTTAGAATTGATTTTTACCTAAATATCATTTAAACCTGAAGATTGGTTGTTACTGGATTAGTTGAAGTGCTAGAGTTCATAACACGAGTTGTCCTAGTCATTGTGCCAGTATTATCCTAACCATTATTAATATTGGAATGATAGCATACTTAGTGAGAAATGAATCCGCACCGGGCACTGTGCTAACTAAACCTGTTCACTCTTACCTACCTCAGCCCTATGAATATCATCTCCCATTTTAGAAGAAGAAACTGAGGTTCAGGGAGGGGAAGGAATCTTCCTAAGCTTACAAAGCATTGGTAAGCAGCAGAACACAGCTAAGAAAACCTGTCTGTCCAGGGTTGGGATTCCTAACCACCATGCTACTTCTATGAACAGCCTAAAATTCTAAAAACTTCACAATATTTTTGACACTCTGTTTTTAAAATTAAACTTAAGAGAAAAATTACAGGATGCTTCCACCAATCCACTGATACAAATATCAAAGTAACCATGCACATGGTTAATGTGACCAACATAGTCCCTCAAGCCATCTGGTTTACCCAGATGAGCCTATCAACAGTCTCAGTTTTTCAGGTGGGGAAACTGAGTCTCAGGCTCCATGAGGAGCCCACAGGGGTATCCAGGGCCATCACGCAGGCCTCAGGCGCCTCTGTCAGGTTTTTATTGAGCAGAGCTGCCTGCCGCCATATGCATTTAAATAATGAACAAGGATCAATACCTGTCTCTGGTCTTCATGTCCACATTCCCTTGACAACGGCCTGAGAACGAGAGGCCAGACTCACCATGAAACTTCAGCCCGCCGTAGGAGCGCATTATATCCTCGCCGGAGCTAAATTCTCCTCCTCAAGAACCACGAGCAGTATGGAAAGGGGTGGCAGGAAACGCCGTAGGGAATTCACCAGGATCTCAATCTTGAGTGGCGGTGAGCTAATGGGTCTGTCTCCATAAACAGACACACCACCAGCACGTTTGCGCCACGGTCCCAGCTCCAGGACAACATAGTCCAGCGGTTAAGGCGAACTCTGGATCCAGGCGACCTTGGGGTCAAATTCCATCTCTGCCATTTACTAGCCATGGGATGCCATGCGAGTCTTTTTGCTCTCTTCTCTCTCTCCCTCTTCCCCTCCTTCTCTCTCCTCTCTCCCTCCCTTCTTTGAAAATGTATTTAGGCAGAACACACTGAAATAAAAGTTCATGAAGTTCGTGAATGGTCAGAGTCTTCATGTATCTAATGACCCAAGGTCCAATGACAGCATCCCATGATGATCCCTTGGGCTGCTTCCCCATCTATATTCTACCCCTTAGAGGTAACTGCTACCTCGACTTCCATCTTCTATTGATGAGTCTTGCCTGTCCCTGAAATTTGAGTGAATGGACCCAGGCAGACTACACTCTTGTGTGTCTGGCTTCTTGTGCTCAATATATCATGGGATCTATCCACCCTGGGTCCCACACAGTTGTCAATTCTTGGTTTTGGCATAGTATTTCACTGTGTGCATATGCCACCAGGTATCAGCTTTCTCTCAGTGGGTATTTGTACCATCCCAGGTGTTTGGATATTCTGAAGAAAAATTCTATGACTGTTTTGTGCTTATCTTTTTTCTCACTTCCGTTGTGTACACAGAACTAGGAACAGGGTAGATCAGTCATTTGGCTGCTGTTTTCAGAGTCTCACTGTCCTCATTTAGAAATAGTGATGCAGGAGTTATTTCCCTCTTCGCGTTGCTGCTTAGGTTCCATGCGGTACATTGTCTGACATATCATAATCACCCAGTAATTGCTGGAATTATTCAAATTGTGTTTTAATGTGGAGAGCTTAGAGAATATTGTCTTGACCTCACCTCTTTTGGGGGGGTGGGGAGGAAGTACCAGGAATTGAATGCAGGGGCACTCGACCACTGAGCCACATCCCAGCCCTATTTTGTGTTTTATGTAGAGACAGGGTCTCACTGAGTTGCTTAGGGCCTCGCTAAGTTGCTGAGACTAGCTTTGAACTCATGATCCTCCTGCCTCAGCCTCCCAAGCCACTGGGATGACAGGCATGTACCACTGTGCCCAGCCCTAACCTCTTTCTAATGGCCACACTAACTCTTTAATTCACTAGTGTGACCATGAAGAAGCTGGACTGAGCATGTCAGATCTTGCCCTGAGCAGAAACCTGGGAAGTTTAGGCATGTATATACTACCCAAAAGTTAAAAGTGCCAAAGTTCCTCCACCTGCATTATGGGGGGTGGGGAGACCCTTTCTCTTTTGCCATTTGCTTTATTTCATCTCACCAAAGAGAAATCCAGGGCTTTACTGCACCTGGCAGCCGGTATGCCTGCAAACCAGGATCTCCAAAGAAGAGTTCTTTTGTATATTTGCATTCTTATTTGAAATTTCTGCCTCCAAATACTATGTAGATGAACCAGGAGGGCTTCTAAAAGATGAGAGAAGCTAGCCTGATATGAAGGATTTTGAAGAATTTTGGACCGTCCCCATGGCCTCAAGAGGAGAATCAGGTTAAGAGAAGGGCACAGGAGTAATCCCTGGGCCCCTTGACCCACTCCAGGCTTGTGGCCATCCCTTGCATGAGCAGAAACTTGGGCACACAGATCATGGTTGGAGCCAGAAGTTGGCCTCTGAGATGCCATGAATCCAGGACAATTACAAAGGTGCTTTGTGTTCTAGGATGTGGAAACCTCTCTCTTGTCTAATGGAACCCTGCCCCAGGTACAATTAACTGCAAGCACAGGGGAACAAGAACTAGCCACTCTCTGCCCCAGCCCCTTTTTCTTCTCCAAATAATGGGGTGATGTTTCTTCTCCAAAAATAGCCTGTTGGGCTGGGAACACTTTCTTCCCCTCTTAGGGTTCCACAAGATTATTGGATTAGAAAGCAAAGGTTTTTCTCTGGCTTCCTGGCATGACTGATAAGTATTTGGGGCAGGAAGCCAATGGTTGCCGAGGTGTGTGGCATCTGTCACACTGAATGATATTAGACTCAATTGTGTTGAGCATTTACTGAGTCCCAGGCCCTGTGCTGGGTGCTTTGCATTCTCCACAAATTAATGATCTTACGACCAACATTTTGATGCTAAGAAGCAATGAGGCCATCACTCAAGGTCATGCAGTGTTTCAGACTGAACAAAAGGCGTATGTGAAAATTCTAAGCTCCAACGTGATGCCATTGGGAGGTGGAGCCTTGGGGGAGGTGGTTATGTCATGAATGGGTGGGGCCTTCATGACTGGCATTTGTGCATGTATAAAAGAGGGCTCAGAGAGTGGCCTGGTGTCTTCCACCCTGGGAGGATGAAGCAAGAGGACAGTTACCCAGGAACCAGGAGCAGGCTCTCAGCAGACACTGAATCTACCAGCACTTTGACTTCGGACTTCCAGCCTTCAGAACTGTAATAAATGAATTTCTGTTGTCTATCAGCCACCCCAGCCCATGGGATCATAGCAACCCCAAACTAAGACGTCCTATCTGAAGGTGCAGAGCTGGGATGAATTCCACGGCCCGTGCTGTTAATCTGGAAATGATGTCACTTGGAAATGACAATCACCAGTATCAGAGTTTAGATTTCAGGTTCCTCTGCCTTCCTAACATTTCTTACCAACATTTATTTATGTTTATTCCAAGAAAATAGAATTAGCTTTATTTTGACAATTTTTTTTTAATTCCTCTTATACCTAACCCAGTGCCTGACGTAATCCAAGTTTAGTATTCAGGGCCAAATTAACCTTCAGCTGGTGGTCCATGAAATAAAATGATGACCACCCAACCTGCCCTGTGAATTCCCTTCTCAGCTGGAGTAGCTGCCTTTTGAGCTGGTTTCCCACTTTCCTGAAGGGCAGTAGTGGACATCTGCTCCTTCTATTGACTGTCTTGCCATTTGGACCCGCCATTTATTCTCCATGTTGTCTGTGGGGACTCTGATTCAGGGACCCTTTTCTCTCCTCCTCTACTCAGCCTGGCTACGTACAGAATCCTCATCCTCTCAAGTGCAGTGGACTGGTTCAGAGGTGGGCATGTTAATCTTTTGCTGAAATCAGGATGGATGTTGAGCGAGAATGGATTTCTCTTCGTCTAAGGAGAAAAATTAGGCGCTTCTCTGTGGGATCCTCTATGCTTGGCATGGTGGAGGGACAGCTTTGGTTTTATATCAACTGGGCCCAGAGGAAATATGATGTCACCACAGAGGAAAGAAGAAATGAGAAATCCCAATGGAGCTGATGTGGAGATGGAGATGGAGAGAGAGAGGAGGAGGGGAAAGAAGAGGAGGAGGAGAAGAAGCAGAAAGTCTAATGACATATTTCTAGTGACATGTTCTAAATTGAACTCTGGATCCAGCCATGCCTGCAGCTTCTCTCTCAGCCCCTGGGGCCCCATGAGCAGCTTGTAGTTGAAGATCTCCACCAGCTGTCACTCTGCACCTGCCACAGTGTGCAGAGCCACACCGTCAGGGGGCTGCGCTCAGCCTGACCAGTGTCTGAGCCTGGCGGGTTTTCTGGAGCAGGGCCCTATCTACCCAAACAGGCAGTCTTGCTCTGGGGCCTTCCACTGGCCTTGCCAACACTTTCTTGAGCCTACCACAGTCTGAAGCTCCTCCTGCCCCATCCTCTTTCTTTCCCAGGTGTTAGAACTGTCACTGTCCCGCGGCTCTCCCTGCCTCCTCCTGCTTCCTGCAGGCATCTCCCCTAACAAATCTCCCCACTGTCTAATCTGCTATGGCTTCTGCTCCCTAGAAGACCTGAGCAGATGTACCCTCTGACCTGCTCCAGTTTTGCTTTAGCTGGGGTGAACTGGCCCTCTGTCATCTGCAACCCGTAGAATCCCTTAAGAGAGACCAAATCTAGAGCTCAAAGCTGCTTTGAAAACTGTGGGTCCTGTAGAGGGATGTTGGTTATAGTTATTTGTTATTCTTAAGGTTGTTACTGGGAGTGAATGACAGCTGGTGAAGAGTAACCCTTGGAGGTGAGTGGGGTTTCCACACTTGTACAAGATGTGAGGTTTGTGGGGTGCTGGGCGGGGCTTGCTGCAAAGTTAAGATAGACGTCTGGGATGTCTGTGGGGTCCATGTCCAAAGCCAAATCTCTTGCTCCATATCTCTCCTGAACTTCAAATCCATCTCTCCTGAAGTGTCCAGGATAGCACTTGGCTCTCTCCCGGGCACTGGGAATTTTGCAGGTCTAAATTCATCTCATCCCTTGCCCCCCATTCTGCTAGTTTTCTTTTCCTGTAATGTTCCTTAGCTTCAGGAATGCCCCACAGCTGACTTGGTACTTTAGGATAAAGATTTGAGAGTCATCTTTGACCTTCCCCCACCATACTCTGTCAATCCATAATGACCTCCTTTCCTCCCTCCAACGGCCCTCAGCCTCTGCCTGCCCTGTAGAAGTTACTCCCAAACACTAAATGTTCATTTCCATTTCCATCACCTCCTCCCCCAAACCTGGAATCCTATGGGCTTTCCTAAGTCAATAATCAGCTCTTAAAATTATTAAGAGAGCATTTCTTTTAGTCAAACTTAGAAAGTGGTTTATCCTCCATTTTCTTCAAGGAAGAGACCCCATTGAATCCTGAATACAAGGAATGATCCCCCAGAGGAAAAAAAAATCAGCTTCATGTCCAAATCAATGCTTTGTAAATCTTGGAATATCACAAATGAAGAAATTAGAAAGCTTGTTGGGGAGACCGATGTAGGGTTGCCAACCTAAGTAATATTTAAACAATGGCCGTCTGCAATTGCTGTCAGCTCGTAATAATGAAGCTCAATTCAAAATGTGGCATAAGAATTTTGTTTCTGAAAAGAAGCGTTTTAAGGAATGCAGTCTACACAGCTCCTCCCGGGCCCTGTCTTCCATGCACCCATTCTTTACCTACGTTCTCAGATGACATCAATAAGGACCAGTTCCTGAGGCCTTCTAGAAGCAGAAGGAACAACACTGGCCAGCCGTGGCCCGTATCCTTCCAGCAGGCAGGGGAAGGAGGGGAAGGGTGGAGGGTGTGAGTCACTCTTGCTCATCCCAGAAGGGACAACCTTAATACCAACCAATACAGACCTCGGATTCTGCTCGCAGAATCCCAGAGTGTCCTTGATATTGAACACCAAGACCCATCGACATGAACAAGGTGCAACGTTTTTCTTTTTCTGCTTGCCATTGACTGAAGGAAACTTGGAGGGAGGGGCACTGATTTATCTCCCCTGGGTGGTTTTTGACTCTTTTTACCCAGGTACTTTGTACCTCTAGTTAGCAAAGCCCTGGCGGGGCAGCAGGATGATCCTCCCCTAGAGGGGAGGGAGGAGTTGGGTCAAACTTGGAGTTCTCTCCATTTTCTTACCATATCACCCTCCTGCTTTGCGCTCGGGCCGGGCTCTGCGATTCTAGGGAAACCAACTCAGCCCCTGTTGGGAACCGTTTAGGAAAATGAAAAGTCTACCTTCTGATCAAGCCATGAGCTTGCTTTTTGCCCCGAAGAGGAAATGACAAGAAGAAGGACTGAGAACAGAAGGGAACCTGATACTCGGAGCAGTTTGGGTTTCTCAGCGCATGTGGATCGCACAGTGAATTCACTGCCTCCTGCCGCCAGGAGCAAGCCCTCCTTCTTGGAAGATTGCATCTCTCAGGAGGTGCCTCTTCGTACAGCGGGTCGTGTTGTAATTTACAGCATGTTTCCCCCCAGTGCAAACAAGAGATCTTCATTTAAAAATTTCTCCATGTCTTAATTTCTTTTTTTTTTCTTTTTTTGGTACCGGGGATTGAACTCAGGGGCACTCGAACACTGAGCCACATCCCCAGCCCTATTTTGTGTTTTATGTAGAGACAGGGTCTCACTGAGTTGCTTAGCGCCTCGCTGTTGCTGAGGCTGGCTTTGAACTCGCGATTCTCCTGTCTCAGCCTCCCTAACCATGTCTTAATTTCTTCAGAATAACTTCTAAGCTGCTATCTCACATCTAACAGAACTGTTCAGTGGGAGGGTGTGGAGAACAAGCCTCTACAGTCATCTGAGGTGCAGCAGAAGGACAGTATATTTATTAAGAGACTCCTATATTAGGCATGGTGTCACCGCAATCCAAATGTGCAAGGTGAACATTGTTATCTATATTTTGCATATGAAGAAACTGAGGATCAGAGAGGTTTAGGCTCTTGACCAGGGTTGCCCAGCTTGTACTTGAGTACTGCTGGTGGATTCAAAATCACATGTCTGACTCTAAGACTCATGTTCTTCCTGGGGACATCCTGCTATGACTGATCATCTTTCTAAGTAGCATCTGTTATCTCCTCCAGGTTTTAACTTGCATCTGGTTTGGCTGAAACTCTAGCTTAGAAGATATAAAGGCAGCTGGGGTTGTTAGAGGAAGAGCTCAGTACTTAGGAGACGGTATGTGTGGGGTCACGCATGGCATCATCTCATGGCGTCTGCGGACGTGCCCAGTCGCCGTACTTCTCAGCTAAATGCTTCCCTGTGTCTGGAGTTTGGATTTCTCTCAGATGAGGCCCTCGGGAGGGGTAGTGCTGTTGGAGAAGACGTTAGTGGTGTTGGTGAGGAAGGTGGAAGTTGTGGAGATGGT
>PVHX01002925.1:130395-155385 GCA_004024805.1 Geosciurus inauris
GGTGGTGGTGATGGTGGTGATGGTGGTGGTGGTGGTGGGGTGGTGGTGATGATGGTGATGGTGGTGGTGAGGATGGTGATGGTGGTGGTGATGATGGTGATGGTGGTGGTGGTGACGGTAGTGGTGATGGTGGTGGTGATGATGGTGATGGTGGTGG
Source organism: Geosciurus inauris (assembly GCA_004024805.1). Lineage (NCBI taxonomy): Eukaryota > Metazoa > Chordata > Mammalia > Rodentia > Sciuridae > Geosciurus > Geosciurus inauris. The sequence goes on from PVHX01002925.1 coordinate 130,553, forward strand.
TGATGGTGGTGATGGTGGTGGTGATGGTGGTGATGATGGAGGTGGTGGTCATGGTGGTGGTTGTGCTGATGGTTGAGATGATGATGGTGGTGATGATGGTTTTGCTGACGATTCTTTTATGGAGTCAATATACCCCAGAAACTTGATGCACCTTCAACAAATTTCCACAAGCCTGAGGTAGAGCTGGGACGCTAGCAGGTGACTGATGACACGAGGTGCTCTTTCTGATCACAACCGTCCACTCTCTTGGCTTCCCTCATCCTGAGGCAAGGAGGCCAAATTCAACACAAGGTTTTTCAGCAAGTACAAAAGAAGGCAAAGCAAGAACGGCCCCCAGTAAGCTCTGGTATGTTCTCAGCCTACCGAGAGGTGTACCTGGAGAAATTTCAAACCAGTGTTTTATTTTATCTGAGGCTCAATTTCATCATTAATCCAAAAATGCCAAACTCTCTGATTGCTATCAAGACCCAAAAGGGCAATGCACGGACGCTGTGTGGCACATCCTGAACAAGGAATGTGCCTTCCAAATTGTCACCCGGCACCTGAAGATGTAATTAGATGAATTCTTACAACTCCCTAAAGGATCCCCATTTTAAACTTGTGCAAACCAAGGCTCGGGGAACACACGACTCTGGACTCTAGCTGACATGTGTTGGGCATGCTGGGGTGCCAGGCTGTGCTAGAAGCCATCGCCCTCAATCCCAACAACCCCACGAGCCACGGCCCTCATTCCCCCTGTTTTGCAGGTGAAAAACCTCTGGGTGCAGAGAGGTTGACTGATGTGCCCAGGTGGTGAGAGGAAGATGCGGAGGTGGCACTCAGGTTACCTCCTCCAGGACCAACCTGCTGGACCAGCAACTGGATGGGTGGTACTGGTCAGGGGTCTGGGGGGAGCTCAGGAGACACAGCCACCAGCTGAGCATGCGCCCTCCTCTTGCAGCCAGCACATCCAGCTTTCCAAAGGTCACCCTCAGCCATGTGCTTAAGCTGGCGATTCTGGGCCAGGCTCACCTGTTCTGGTGAGGACAGAGGGGATGGTCTCTCCACTCCCAGAAGGCTGTGCTCCTTACACCCTTTGCATTGTGAGAACTCACTGGCTCCAAATGCCTTAGCCATTAAAACAAAAACAGCCATTAAAACAACAACAAAAGTTCATGCTCTCTTATGGGGGAAAAAAGAAAGAAAAAGAGAAAGACCAGCAACAATCCTCTCCCATTCATCTGTGACAGAATATATTCTGTGCTCAATTCTGTGGGTGGCCTTCTCCAAATGGCTTCTAATTCATAGAGACAAAAAAACATAAAACAATTTAAGCCATTGGCACACTCAGGGTAGCAACCCGGCCGGTCCCCAGGGGAGTGTTTCTGGCAGGGTCCTCTCGAGGTTGGCCAAGCGAGGAGGCCAAGAGGCTCACAGGAAGGCAGAAGGCTCGCTCTTTTCCTCCCTCTTATGCTGATCCCTGTTTGCTGAGCCTGAGAGGTATTGGAGGAAAGTGGGTCGTCTGGATAATTATCTGGCTGGTAATTACAGCCAGTTGTGGGGGGATATTGCATATTCCAAACGGTCCCAACGCCAGCTGGGAAGAGCCCTCACCAAAGATGGATTTATGGCTGGCTGTGCGGCCCGGGATGTATGTTTTGGCTTGTGAGCTGCAGAGAGCACAGCCTCTCCCTCTTTTATTTTTGCTCCTCTTTCTCTTTAATCTCAACTTCAGAAGAGAAGGACTTGGTTGTTAACTTGCTAGGATTCGGAATCTGGGCTTTTTCATGTGAGAGAGGCAGGAAGGAGCCAGGAGGGTTTCCTTCACCATGGCGTCTCTGGTGTCAAGGAGACTGTGTTCAGTTCAGAGTGAAAGGAACTGTGATAAAATAGGAACCCAGGTTTCCAGAACACGTTCAGTATGCCCAAGTCCCCTTACAGTTTTTGTGTATGGAGTAGTGTTCCCATTATTTTACAGATGAAGGAACTGAGGCTCAGAGAGGTGAGGAACATACCCAAGGTCACACTCCTGCCTGCTTCTCTGTTGCTGCATTTTTTCCATGCTTGGAAGCTTCTAAGCCCTAAAAAGGCTGCATGTTGTCACTCTTAAACTCTCCTTCATTGGGCCTGGGTGCCTTGAGAGAACCAGAGATAAAGTCATCATCCTTGACCCCTAGGAGGGTCACCAGCCATTCCAGCTTGCCTAGGACTAAAGGGTTTCCCAGGATGGTGAACTTTCAGGACTAAACCTGGGAGATTTTGGCCACTGTATTCCTACATAACTTGGTCAACTTTGATAAATAGAACCCATCATACTGGCATCATTTAAACCTCTCAGACTCATTTTCCAGGGATTCCAGAGCAGGGCCTTAAGCATCAAATAGAGCTGGTGTGGAAATCTCATCACCCCACTTTCTTATCCACGAGGGATCTGGGGCAGGTTCCTTACTTCTTGGAACCTTAGCGTCTTCATCTATAAAATAGGAATGAGGCTTCAATATGTCTTGTAGAGTTGTGATCGGGCTGAAATGAGATCATGTATAGGAGACACTCAGCCCAGGACATCCCTAGAGAAATGTGAAATAAGTCCCTGTCTGGGGCTCTCATTACATGATTGTAGTATGGCGGGCTGAGGGCATATTGGGTAAGGTTGCTTTCCTTCCTCCCTTCTTTCTTTCTTTCCTTCCTTCCTTCCTTCCTTCCTTCCTTCCTTCTTTTTCCTGAACTTGCAAACCCACGTGTATATAGGGGCCAGAAATGGATAGAACAGTGTTCCAGATGCTCCCAGCTAATGCATGGAAGCCCCATAGCCAGTGTGACTCTTACACTCCTTTCCCAGACAAGGAAACCGAGACCCAGGAAGGCAGACACACCCACTCACAGTTGTGCCGGCCACAGTGGCTGAGGTGAGATTCCAACCCAGGGGGCAGGCATGTCTCCAAGCCCAGCTCTCAGTCACAAAACTGCTCATCTTTATACAATTGCTCCAGTCCCCTAAAGTTGAGGTTTGAACACACGTTATTTAACTCATTCCCTTTAATTTTGCATTCAAGTCATTTTCATTTGGTGTAATTTTTAAAATTTTATTTTGTACCGCTGGAAACAGTATTGGAATGAATGTCTTTTTTCTGTACCAGGGTTTCTCAACCTTGGCCTTCTGGACATTTTGGGCTAGATAGTTCTTTGTTGTGGGGGTCGTAGAATGTTTAGTGGCCTGGTCTTTGCTTGCTGCATGCTAGTGGTACCCCTTTGATATCTCCAGACAATGGCAAATATCCCTTGCGGGGGGCAAGATTGATTCCCATTGAGAACCACTGAAATACACCTTTGTGTTCTGGAGCGATCATTCCCAGATCCAAGTATTGACACTATTTTTTTTTTTAATGGATTCTTCATGCGCACAGTCCAGCCATCCTCTGCAGGAGTTCTACCAATTCGTAAGACCACCTGCACATTCTGTTCCACCGCATGCTTCCAAGGACCACTGTTGCCCAGGGAGTTCTTAGGGAGTCCTTAAGGAGCACAGCCAACCTGCACCCATCTGGAAGTGCAGGACAGAGAGGTCCTTATAGGTCATCCAAACCTGTCCGTTCAAAAATGGGACACCAAGGCTGGAAGAGGCGGGGATTTGCACGGCAGTAAGCTGTGGTAAAGTTGGGGCTCCTTGGACATCGATGACCAGCAGCTCATCAAGATAGTCACTTATCCCTGTCGGTTTCACTGGTCATTCCAGATAAGATTGATTCATCAAAGCCCATGTTATTTCCGGGATTTTTCTCCCACGTGGTGTGGGGTTCAGAATGTATTTTTTTTTATTATTATTTTTTATTTTTATTGTGCTGGCTATAGATGAAGGGGGAACTTTGGTGGCGAGGCGGGGAGGATTGTGTGCTGGGCAGTTGAAGGGTCGGTCAAAATTTATGGGCTTGCCGTCTGCTACAGGCTACGTTTATTGTCCTTTGTAAATTCTCCATCTCTTCCCCCCTTTGAAGTCAGGAGCGATGGAATCAGTGGCCTAATTGATACAGGATGGGAAGAGGCTAGTGATGCTCCGCAGAGACAGGGCCAAGGTGCTCCAGCAGCCATATGCGTTTGGGCTCACAAACTCCTCAGATGGGAATGATCTGCTGGCCCAAGACAACACAGAATGAGCTTAAACTCTTCCCCAGGGCCTTCCTGGCCTGACCCAAGTCTATCTCAGACTTTATCTCCATCCTTTCTCCTCGGGGCTCATCATTGACTTCTTCCCTTCTTTAAAGATCTGTATCTATTCCCACCCCAGGGCCTTTGCACACGCTGTTTCCTCTCTCTGGGTTCCTTCTCAGGGATTCTTTTTGTGGCTGATTCCTTTGATTACTTAAGGTGTCTCTCTGTTCATATGCCATCCAGAGGCTTGATGGGAGCTTGGCAAAAAAGTGTGCTCCAGAGGCTGGCACATGGTTATTTGATTAAGGAGTCTGAGTAGGTGGGCCATACCAGGCTGCATGAGCATGCTGAGTGACACTCTGGGACTCGAGTCTCTGGTGAGAATTTGGAAGATGCACACGGAAGAACAAGAAGGAGGAACTTAGATGGAACTAAGGTTTAAATATGTCACTGAGGAGCTGTGTGGCTGTATCAGTTACTTTTTTGTGATTAGTGGTTGCAACAGTAACTGGTTGTTCAGCTCAGGAGTCTGCGTGGCTCTTCTGGTTCACCGGGAGACCTTTGTGTGCTGCTGACAGCTTCTGGGTCTGCTGGGGCTGGTGAGCAGCAGACGGTTCCACCCTGCAGCTGGCCTTTGCTCTGTGAGCTCTCTTCTCCTCCACAGCTGAGTTTGGCCTTGTCCTGGGCATAGCTCAGGTAGCAGAGGGAAGAGACACAGGGGGTCTGGTCCTGCTCAGTCATGGCTCAGTCACCATGGCTGTGACATTGGTGACTGTTGCCATCATTATGGGATGCACATGTTGGCTTGGGTGGAGACAGAAGCACTGATTTCAAATCTGAGTATCGGGGTGCATGATGAAGCCGGTCAGGTTCATCCCGGGCCTCTGCCTCCTGCCTGTAAAGGGGACACCATAGTGACTTCTGTCCACCCCACTGTTGTGGAAGTCCTTTGCCCATCCAGAGCACAGTACAATGCAATTTAATGTTTATTTGGTGCCACTGTGTGAAGTCTTTGTGTTGGAAACATGAATTAGAAAAAAGGTCCTCCTCCGGATCTACTGGGGAATGGAATCACAGAGAGCTCGCTAGCACCCTGCTGCAAGAGAAGCTTAGAATAAAAATATAAATAATGATGCTGACGGCCCCAACTATGCCCATCAGTTCCCAAGGCATCCCAATCCCCTGGTGCCTGTGGTAAATGTGGAAATCTACCTGGTAAAGCAGTTACAAGCATAGGCTTTCCTTGTGCTTGAATTCTGTTGCCACCATGACTAGCTGTGTGACCTTGGCAGGTGACTTAACCTCTCTGAGCCTCAGTTTTCTCTGTAAAATGGGGTCTATGTTAGGGATGGCTCCATATGGTTGCTGGGCAATTAAATCCATAGAAAGATTTTGACCGAGCCTGGCTCACAGTAAGTGCTCACTCATGTGAACACATTTTTCCCCGTCATTGCATTCTGTCCACAGCCAATTTTGTGGAGGAGAAACTATTTAGCCCTAAGAATCCCAGAAATACTGGGATCTCCAAAAAGGAACTTCAATTCTTCAAGGAAGTTCCTTTTTTAAGTTCCCAGAAATACTAGGATCTCCAAAAAGGAATTGAAATACTCGTGGTCACATTTGGGAGGCCAAGAAAACCCAGCAAGGGCTGGGTCCTCGGCTCCCCGGGCAGGTCATTCTCTGTGAGTCTGCAGGCGCTCTGCCTGGGCCTCTAATTTTAAAATGTAATGCTCCCCTAGTCCCATGATGGACAGGCTCTAAGGTGATACCCCAAGTCTTGTCCTTGTGACATCCCCTCTCCTTGAGCATGGGCGGGACCTGAGACTTGCCTCTGACCAATAGTCCAGGGCCAAGTGCAGGCAATGTCACTCCTGTGACCGTGTTGGTTTGTGTGAGACCAACCACCCCATGGCAGGTTGGCTGCAGGTTGGCTGTTCCTTTGTGAGACCCCAGCAGAGAACCCGGCCAGGCCCCACTGGATCTGCTCTCCCCAGACATGGCAAGAGAATCCATAGAGGCTCTTTAAGCGGCTCAATTTGTAGCAATTTGTTACGCAGCAGCAGAAAACGAATTCAGATGGAGATCTGGCCCTCGTCTGCTCAAGATGCACCCCGGTAGCTTTTAGTTCTTCCAGATTTGAATGGCGCTAACCTGTTGAGCATGTTGTCGGCGTGGGATTCCCATTTCCTGGATATGATCTTTTTTCCTAGAGACCGATAGGTCAATAGATCTGTGTCCCTGGACAAGTTACTTACCTTCTCTGGGTCTTGCTTTCCTTATCTGTAAAATGGGGCTGAATACGAGTACCAGTTTGCGGGAGTTATGTATGGGATAAGTGACTAGTTAATATGCATAAAGAATCTGGGCAAACGGTGCTTTAAAACGTCAGCGATCACAGTTAACAAGGTTATGTCAATCAATAGGACGTGGCTGTTCTCACTACTGCGCTTACAGGTCAGTGTGGCGCTGGGGAACTGAGGGCTGAGAGGGCACGTGGCTTGCTCCAGGTCCCGGGTGTGCTCAGTGGCGGAGCAGGGATTCGCGCCCCCCACCTCTGCTTCCCCTGCCCCCACCCTGGGTCTGCTCTCATCCTGCAGTCCACACCTCCCTCCTCCCTGGGGCCTTGTTGGGACTTGCCCTCTGGACCTCTCCAGGCTACATGGACAGCTCCGCCCGCCCGAGACACCTCCAGGGGACATTCTCATCTCTCTCGCTTGTTCCTTTTGGAGAGTTCAAAGTTGACTTTGCCCTCTTTTTGTGCCACCACTGTTGTCCCTGTTCCCCGTGGGACACGGACACTACCAGGCGCCCCTGAGGCCACCCACCCTGGAGCTCACCACATGGTGTCTTTTGACATCGTGGTCCTGTGTGTCCTTCTCTGACCAAGGGCAGGAAGCAGACCTTCTCTGTTTACTCCTCAATCCTCAGGACTTAGTACTCTATCTACAGAATAGGAGCTCAGCATATTTATGAATAAATGAATGAATTGAAGATAATAATACAAAGAGAATAACCAGGCGAGGACTGTGAACTTGGGAAAAGTCTAGATCCACATTTCTCTGGATCTTGAGTCTAGAGAGTGCTTGGCCCATTCTAGACTCAGAAGATGTGGACAGGTCTGCATGAAGATGCTGACAGTCCCGTGGGGATCCAGAATTGTGAACCCTCGAGAGATTTTAGTCCTTTCCTTCTCTTTATAGAACATAGTAGGTCCTCAACCAGTGTTTGTTGAGTGAATTACTGAGTGTATGCATGGACCAAGATACATGCGACACTTGCTACCCTGCACTTGGGTATCGAGAGAGCTCCTCCAGGACACTCCCAACCCCCAGGGCAATATCTGGCACGTATTAGGTCCTCAGACAGCAAAACTCTCCGCCCCCGAGCAGATCAACCCAGCTGGTGACCTGGGCTTCAAAGTAAAGATGCCTGCCCTGTGCCATTTGGGGCTAGCCCTTTCTGCCTTGGCTAAGTGCTTTTCCCTTCTGTGGTTTGAAGCCAGTTCCTTAACATTGTGTAAACATGGTTTTGTGTGGTTGAAAATGTATTTTAAAAATGTCACTAATTACCCAATAGCCTGTAACCACTCTTTCAGGGACATAATTGGTCTGTCATGTAAATACCTAATTAGGGGCCTGAGAGAATGGGACAGATGGGAGGCCCAGCAACCCGGAGCCTTCTGGCTGCTTCTTTCTCTGGAGACTCACTGGAGACGCAGGGGTCCCCTGCATCAGTGGCCAGAGGAGGGGGGACATTCTCAGGCTTCAACAGAGGCTCTGGCACTCTGGCCTCCAGGACGCGGCCGGGGCCGGCATGCACAGAGTTCTCAGGCCACCAAGTTTAATGGGAACCAACTGGCCCTGCCCCTCCTCCCACCCCCATGCCCTGCAGAATGTGTTCATTTCAAACCCAAATGACTCACACATGTGAGTGACGCGCCCACCCCCCTCTTCCTCCAGAGAGCCCAGGTCGCTGCGGTCCTATCCTTACTCTTCGGGGCTCTGCAGTTGGTGACGAGGCAGAGCCCCAGCTGAGCCACCTGGGAGCCCTCAGCGGGAAGCCCTGTGCCCTGCACATCTCTTCCTCCCTGCCTCCCAGGACGGGGTGGCCTTCTGGGTGCTCTGGTTAACAACAGTGTGTCATCCCAGGCAAGACGTTGGGTACGACTTTTATTGGTCTCCTTGGAGATTTCCCTTTATGACCTCCCGGCCACGTGTGGGAAGGGCAGAGTGTATTGATCACATCTGGTCAGACAGTCGCCGTGACTTCAGAGATGGGGCAGCAGCATGAGCAATGTCTGCATGCCCTGGGCTTGTCCTGCTTCGAGGCGTTTCCCTGTAACTGGACCTCTGGCCTGGTGGTGGGATGACTTTTAAGAGCAAGCTGCCGGGTCCTGGGAAGGGCTGGGCCTCCCTGATCTGGCCAGCATGTGCTCAGTTCCCTTCTCCGGATGCTGGTGGTTATGCAGTGTCTACCAAGTGCCATATAATTTAGAGGTTTAGGGGAGAAGATGCCTAAAAGCCCCGTCTCTTCAATCTGCGAGCTTGGAGGATATGTTCATACCCTTTACCCTCCTGAGCCTCAGTGGTCTTATCTAGAAAACAGGCATAAGAATGGACCAGTAGCAAGTCGTTGCAAGGATGGAACATGACCAGGATTTAACTACAAGGCAGAGCCGCCATGAAAGGTCACTAATGCTTATGGGCCTGTCTTCTCACCTGTGAAATGGGAGGTAGCATCTACCGCAATGGGTCGTGGTGAGGTTAGCATGACTTGCCATGCATAAAGCATTACAGGATGCCCAGTGCACTTTAAATGGCCCATGTGTCAATCACTAATTTCACAGTCCTTACTTTGTTGTTATTATCATCTTTTTATTCCAGGGTTTTGGCCAACATCAGGCTTGGAAATGGAGGCATGGAGAGATTAGGTGACTTGGCTGAGGTCCAGGTCATGAAACTGGGAAGTGGCGTGCTGGGATTTGAACACAGGTCCATGTGGTTCTGAGTCTGAAAAATATTTTAAAAATTATATATATATAAAACTGTACTTAAAAGAAACCAAAATGATTAATTGGTGATTCTGATATTTTAATCTTTGGGGATATTTCTTTTGCTTTTGTAATGATAAGATAGTTATAAACATAACATTTAAAAACTTTTTGGAATAATGATTTGGGTTTCAAGTGTCCCCAAGTGTTCTTAAGCTCAAGGCTGGGTGGCCATCCTGTGGTGCTACTGGATGTTGTGGAACCTATAGGGGGTGGAGCCTCAGGGGAGGAAGTTAGGTCATTGAGGGATATTGGGATGATGGCTCTTCCTCACTGTTTCTGCTGCCCTGTCACCATGAGGGGAGCAATTTCCTTTGCCACATGCTCCTCCATGACGTCCTGTGCTACTGTAGGCCCAAAATGATAGGGCCAAGTGACAAGGAACTGAAACCTCTGAAACTGTGAGCCAAAACACATCTTTCTTCTTTATAAATTGGTTGTCTGTAGTATTTTGTCACAGTGATAGGAAGCTGACAATTACTAATTTAGAAAACTCAGTAGATTATGTCACCTTGGAAGACTTAGAAGGCGGGGATACTAGTTATTTATTTATTAAATGACAAATCAAATGATTTATTTTTAATCATACTTTCAATAGAAAATTTACGTATTTGGCAAAATAGAAGAGATTTTAAAAACTCGTAATTTTCTTATACAAACATACCACCTGCACTTAACCATTTTGTAGAGTTTTTGTTTCAGGCATTTTTTAATAATCGTTTTTAAAATTATCCCATTTTAATAATACTGTAAAGCTAATATTGTATCCTCATTTTCTTGTGATACTTTAACATAGGCACTTGGTATTATTGTATGTTTTTTAATGAACAAATTTTTTATCAGTTATCAGAGTAGGGTCAACATTAATCTTGTGTTTCTAATTCTTTGCTATTACAAATACAAATACAATGAGCATCTTTTTCTGTACTGAGTTCTGTTTTTCTTCCTTTCTCTCCTTCCCCTCCTTTCTCCCTTCCCCTCCTCTCATCTTCTATTTTTCTTTTCTTTTTTTTTGGTACTGAGTGTTCAATACTCAGGGACACTCGACCACTGAGCCACATCCCTAGCCCTATTTTGTGTTTTATGCAGAGACAGGGTCTCACTGAGTTGCTTAGCGCCTCGCTGTTGCTGAGGCTGACTTTGAACTTGCGATTCTCCTGTCTCAGCCTCCCTAAGTGCTGGGATTACAGGTGTGCACCACCGTGCCTGGCTTCTATTTTTCTTAATGCTTAGATTTTTGTAATGAATTCTTAGACATTAACTACCAAGCCTAAGCTATGGACATTTTAATGCCACAAACACATATTGCTAAGTTTTTTTTATTTTTGTAGCGGGGATTGAACTCAGGGGTGGTTAACCACTGAGCCACGTCCCCAGCCCTTTTTATGTTCTATGTAGATACAGGGTCTTGCTCAGTTACATAGGGCCTTGCTAAGTTGCTGAGGCTAGCCTCCCACTTGTGATCCTCTTGCCTCAGCCTCCTGAGCCACTGGGATTATAGGTATGCACCACTGTGCCCTGCCTGGTAAGTATATTTTTGCCAAGATGTCCATGTGGCATCCTGAGGTTCCTCTGGTTGTGCAGTTTCACAACCACAGGTATATGTGTCTACTTTTCCTCCATTCATTCACCAGGCCCTATTGAGCCCTCGCACCACGGCAAGATTTGCCAGCACGTTTCTCAGGGTGCAGCTGCTGGGGCTCCCCAGTGGTGAGTCCGAAATCACAATGAGTCAAGGAAGTGACTCATCTTGGATTTTCAACCTTTCCCTGGGGACTGCCTGGCAGAGGTCTCCTCCAGGACCTCTGGCTCTTTGTGGGGAGGTGCCCGGCCGCCCGGCACTTCCAGGAACACTGCCCTGATCTCCGCCAGCACCCAGCTTCGGGGAGACAGAAAGCAGCAAAAGCTCATTGTTTGAGCTCATTGGAGCGAAGACTTAAGTGTCCGAGCGAGCATTTAGCACTCTGCCTCCTCGCTACCACCTCTCTCCAACAAAGCTTTTATACAGAGCATGGGCGCCCATAAATAACAGACCGACCTATAAATAAATACAGCTGGGAGCCCAGAAAAGCCCTCTGCAAATGCTGTTTATTTAATTTCTCAAGTGTGGTCCATTTGGGATCCAATGGGAAGGGCCCGCTAAGCTTTTAAAAGCCAGCTTATGTGCTTAATCTTGATTTTCCTTTTGAGGGGCTGTCCTGCCGTCTCCCCAACACCTGCTTAGTTCAGTAGGGAGGCAGGGCTGTCTATGAAGATAGGAATTTAGGATAAAGATGGGCTTCTGAGGCCCCTCCCAACGAGGGCCACTCACCTCTGGACAAGTCTGTTGTATCCTCACTGTTAATCTGGCTTGTACGGTACTGGTCTGATCATACCTGCTATACTTCAGCCATACTGGCCTTCTCGAAACAATCCTGCCCCAGGACTTTTGCATCTACTCTTCCTTTTTCTAGAATGTTCTGTTTCTGTCCCTGTATGCTGATTCCTTCTCCTCTGTTAGGTCTCAGATCTAATGTTACCTCCTCACAAAGGCTCTAGTAGCCCAGATTATCAAAACTCACCTACAGACACCTATTAAGCAGACACTATGTTATATTTCCTTATAATATTTAATACCATTTAGAAATATCTTTCAGATGTATTTGTTTGCCTTTTTTACTGTTTGTCTCTAATTCCCCACTAGGAATTAAGTTTCATATGAATAGAAAATTTTGTTTACTGCTTATTTGCAAGATATGGGTGTCTGGCCCATAGTAAATGGTCAATAAATATTAGTTGGAAGAATGGATAGAGGGTTTGTTATAAGGAAGAAATGGATTATGGTTGGTAGAATCATTGAAAAAATGACAGCATTTCCCCACTCTTTATGCAAACTTTGCGGTGATTTTGCAGTTCTTTCCATCAAAAGGTAGAGTCAGCTGCGTCACAATTGAATTTAAGCTGGGCTTGTGATTTACTCTGAGCCAATAAAATGGTGCTGGAGTGACAGCATGTCACTGTCCACCCTGGGCCTCAAGAGCTCTTGCATGCTTCTAAACTATCTCATGGAAACCTGCCTTCACTCTGAGAAACATGGCCCAGTCAGCTCTGGCACCTAACAGCGAGTCAATAGCCAGACATGTGAGGCCGCTTCCCACATGCACCCCTAGCCAAACAGTGATGCACAAGAGAATCCTATTGAGATCCAGTGAGTCTGGCCCAGACTAGCAACGCCAGCCATCAGAAACATAGACTGACAGAAAGCTACTGAGTTTGGGATACCTTGCTATGCAGCAATCGCTATCTGATACATAGAACACACACATTCATATTTAGCTTGGTACACAGTAGGTGCTTGATAAACGGTAGCTATCCATTGGTGGTGTAGTTATTTGGTAGTTGAAGGGCCTTTTCCACCTGGGCCATCATAAATTAGATCATGAGCCGTGTATCCACATGTTGACCAGGCAACGAGTCCCCACTAGACCCTGCAGTCCGTTTCAGCTAATAGATAATATCTCTTGAGCTTTGCACTTGGTCCCTTGACCTCAGGGTCAGAAGAACACTGAGGACCTCGGCACAGACCTGGCTCTTTGTGGGGCCTGAATAATACATGCATTTTTCCTGTTTCTATGATGTTTTTAGACCTTTGATTTACAGTGATGAACATGCCCCTCCGTTTGCCCTGGCTTGTGTTAATGACCCATCATGAATTATCCACGAAAGCAATGTTAAACGAGCTAATTAGGCATTAACCTTACATTATAGATCAACCACACAATTGAATCCTTCACAGTTGGTCATGCGACAGCATAGACCATTAAGTATTGATGTCCCAGGAAGGGCCGGGAGATGAGCGAGAAAGCAGAATAAACCTGGGGAGGGAAGCCATGAAGGCGCCTCCTTGCCAGTGGCCGGCAGGCAGGGGCATCGGTGGGGGGCCGTGGAACTGCCTGGGGTTTGAATCGTACAGTTCCCATTCATTAGCTGGGTTGTCTCATAAAACAGGAAGTGATAATGACTCTAACATAGAGCCGTGAGGAACAGGGGGGCACCATGGTCTGAGGACCTGCCGTGAACTAGGCTCTTGAAATACATTCTTTTTCTTCTCTCTCCTTTTGGAAAATTGATCTTTAGAGTCCACGATTAAAGAATACCCATCTATCCCTCCCTGGGCCATTCTGTATGGATACACCAGGCTTGATTCCTGGCAGCATCAGGTGAGAGAGGTTAGTGTCCTGAACATGAGTGTTAACAAACTAGTGACAAGCAGCTAGGTGGGACCTAGGACTGTCAAGATAAATAGGTGGATAAACCATTGATGAATCGATACATTGACACACATCAAGTCTATTACATACAGAGAAGAGATAAACTCTATATTGATAAATTGATATGTTGACATATTAAATACACCCATAAACTTTATAGCTTATAGGAACTTTCTTATCTATAATCAAATTTGCTTCATAGAATCTATTGGTGATACGGTCAGGAATGGCTTTGTGTTCTCCATTGAACAGATGGAGAAATTAAGGTTTACAGATAACAGATGATTCTCTGGGGTGGAGATACAGGTTGAATCTTGGTCTGTAATTCCAAGTCCAGTCCTATTTTTCATCATGTTTTTCAACCTCTCCCTCCAAGGCACCTCCCTTTGCGGGGATAAGGTTCTCAATTATACAATATGGTGTGTGAGGGGCAAGACTACTCAGCCCACATCTCCTTCCCAAGGAAACTGTTGGCCTGAGTCCTTGGTGTGTAGGAAGCCATGTTGTCTATCACATGACCTCACTCCTTTCCTTTACTCTAACTGATTGGATGAGTGAGGACCACCTGATCAAAGGCAGCCAATCAGCAGTTCTTCCATGAATAGGGGTAAGAATAGACCAATTAGATGATTTCCCAGGGACTTGAACTAAGAGGTCCCAAATGTGAGGAAGGTCAGGAGGCCGAGGTGGGGTGCAGCAGGCAGATGCCCACTGGGGTAATCCTATGGGGGACGGGAGTGTAGAAGAGTTGAGGGTGACGGAGCTCAGGTGGAAGGCAGAAAGAGGGAGGAAGCTGGGGAGGTGGAGAGAGGGAGAGAGGAGAGGAGGAGGAGAAGGAGGGCTGGGTGGGTAAAAGAGGAGGGTGGATGGAGAACAGACTGAAGGAGTCAAGTGGCTTTGGAGGCCAAGCTACTCTGGTTCCATTTCTAACCACAGTACATCCTCACCCCTCCTTTTGTTTCGAGCTGCCTGGAGGAGCCTCCATGGTGATTTTCAGAGCCCAAATACTGGGCTCCCTGAGCTCGGCTTCTGTGTGTTCTTGGCATGCTACAGGGACCAAAAGGACATGTGCTATTTCACTGAAAAATAAATTATTGAACTATGTTGGACGGTCATGTGGAGGAGACTGTGGAGCTCAAGGCAGACGTCACTTCCTGATGGACTTGAACTTGAATTCAGGTCCACTGACACCATCATGGAGGATCAATCAGTGGCCAAAGGGGAGCTCGATGGATACACCTCTATGTGGCCAACTCCATGTGTGGGATGTTCCCGCCTGTCTCAAGAGGATGCCAGGCCAGTTCTCCATTTCACGTGGTGTCAGATGTCCTTGTAAGATAAGAGCCTACAGAGGCCCTGCTTGTTGCACCTGAGTAGATGATGTATCATGGAGATGTCATCACAGCTCATGTTACCCACCACGTCCCTGGAGTGGGACACCCTTGCAGGACAGGTGCCAGCAAGCATTGTGAAGAAGCCTGGTGAAACAGTAACTGACATCAGGTGACAGGTGGCAATTCTTGAGGCTGTAATCAGTAGGTAATAATCACTTGTAGCTGTAATCACTTGCATTCTGGTCCCCAACCCTAAAGAGAGTAGGGCCAGTATTTGATATTTCCACTGCCAACTCTGGAGGGGCCCCGAACATTTCACCTCAAGAGCTAAAATGGGGATACATGAATAAAATATTCTTGGATGCTTTGAGTTTTACTAAAACTGAAAATAAATCTGCATTAAGGGAAAGTGGTGGCTAGATTTCATTTTGCAAGATTTGCTGCGGTTTTTATACTTTTTAAGGCTGTTTTTGAGGGGAAAGCACATTGAAAACCACCAAATTACCCTTATCATCTTTCATTTTTTGAGCCTCAAATTCACACTGGCATTTGGAGCAGAGACAGGACACAATCTCACCACAGGTGTGTGGAAGGGCCACTAGCCACCTCCATTCTGCACACTTGGAGGAGAGTGTTCACACAGGAATTTGCTAAGATCCCTTGGTCGGGGTGGGGAAGGGGCAGGGTTTAGTAACTCAGGATGGTCCTGCTTTCCTGTAGGTGCTCTGGACGGGCTTGCCTGCTTCCAGAAATCATTTCCCAACTGCTCTCTTTTTCTTTCCTTTCATCCTGATTCACTTTTTTCCTTTCTCTCTGCTTTTTTTAAAAAAAAATTATGTCCACAGACATATAACCCAAATTTGATGTTATTAAAATGTACCATTTTAATCTTTTCTGAGCGCACGATCCAGTGGCTGGCAGCACGTTCAAGTTGAGCCACCATGCCCACTTTCCGTCTCCAGATCTTTTCCATCTTCCCAGACTGAAACTCTGTCCCCATGAAACAATAATTCTTCATAATCTCCACCCCCGTGCTCCTGGAAATCACCATTCTCTTTCTGTCTCTAGGAATTCGTTCTCGGGACCTCACGTAATAGAATGTAGGATTTGTCCTTTCGTGTCTGGCTTTTTCGTCTTAGCATGTTTTCAAGGTTCACGTAAACCCTATGGGAATTTCCTTTCTTTTTAAGGCTGAATAATATTCTATGGCATGCATGGACCATGCCTGCCAACTCTTCGTCCACTAATAGACATTCGGGTTGTTTCCATATCTTGGCTATTGTGAGTGGCGCTACGAGGACGTGGCTTGTGGCATCTCGCCTTGCCTTTGCTGACTTCTCCAGGGAGGTGTTTTAAGCTCACACAATGGCCAAGTGGTGTCCTTCGGGGACTTGCCCAGCTACCTCTGGTTGTGCACCTTTGGCCAACATCAAGGTTCACTGACCAGGCATGTCAGCCAGATGGAAGGATACAACAGGCACTGTCCATCAGCTTGGCACCTTGTTCTAGAGTGGGTGGGACAGAGGAGACAGGACAAGGGCAGCCCTCGTTCCTTCCTGTAGTCAGGTGACAGTCAAAGGAGAATATGCATGAAGGAGTTTGTCCACCCTCTGGAGTCCAGTCTGGCCCTTACCACCCCTACTATCTCCTTTGCACCCAGGGCAGCCATCTTGGAGATGACAGGAAGCAGCCTATGCTAAGGACCAGGCCCAGAGAGGTGTCTCACGCCACCCAGGACGGCAGAGGCTGTGGTTTCAGGCAGGGAGGTATGGACGTCTGCATTGGGGGTTTGCTTTAGGAAGTGTAGAGAGTGAGGTGGCTCCAGGCTGTGGGTTTCCTGCAGGAAAGTTTCTGTGTAGCTCCTGCCCTGGAAGACCTTGCCGGCTTCCAAGGAGCTGTGACTTGAGCTCCATCTTCTCCATCTGGGTCCCCAGATCCCCACGTGGCAACTTGGTTTGGAATGCTGACTTTGGAGCCTTTTGGGCAGAGCTGAACTTTCTCTTTCATGCTCCCTCTTCACGTCCGAGGCAGATTGCCTGACGCTGGGAAGCTTGCCTCCCAATGGGGGATCCACCCAGCATTCAAAGGAAGGGCTGAGATCCGGGCTCCCGTGTCCTAGGTGAAAAGTGCGGACTTTCCCAGATTATCTTGAGCCCTCTATTCTCTGGTGTCCAAGATAGAGGGAGTCTGAGTGTATCTTGTATTTTCAGCAGAAAGGAAGTACAGTCCTGTGCATGTGGCTGATTGAACAGATGTTTCCTGAGGACCTACTGTGTGCTCAGCTTTGTGTTAGGTGTGTGGGTGCAGCGACGGTCATCAGCCTGCTGTTCTCTTGGTGCTCAGAGTCTCGAGGTGAGGAAAGAGACAAATGAGAGGACAGGGCTGAGTGGTGCGATGTGGGGAGGCAAGGACTGGAGACCAGGGGCCTCCAAGCAGGGAGGCTTCCTGGAGGAAGGGATGGAACCTGAGAGACGTGGCCAGAGGCGATGTAGCCAGATGAAGAGACACAGAGAAGGTGCTCCAGGAAGAAGAAAAGAGATGGTGTAAAAATCCAGATGTGAGAAGGAACTTGGTGTTTTGGAAATTCAGAGCAGTCCAGTGTGGTGGGGAAGGGAGCCAAGGAGGCAGGGGGGTGTGGGGGACGAGACCCTCTAGGGAAGCAGCGGCCAGCTCGCGAAGGCTCCTGCGAGTCCAGGGCTTTGGATTTGATCTCCAGAAGGCAGGGGCTGTGGAGGAGGGGGTTTTGATGCAGAGAAGGGCCCCCGGAGCTGCCGCAAAGCGGAGCCTGGCTGGATGGCAGAAACCATCCGAAGACAAGTTGGGCAGCAGAGGTGGGGCTCCATGCTGGGCGCCAACTCACTGCCTTGAGCCTTTATTAGACACCAGCTGTGTGTCTAACATGGGGTGAGCTTGGGCCTGGTGCAGACCTGATGGCTGGGGAGGAGGGAGAAGAGATTGGAAGATAGAGACCTGGGTGGGGTGCCGAGGGGCAGGGAGAGGGAAAGGTCAGCTGGGCCGGGGGATGGGGGGTCCTGGCATGAAGATTTATCACCCCCCTTTCCCTCTCTGGCTCTGCCTCCCCTCCCCTGGCCCAACGCCTCTCTCTCTTTCTGGCGGCATGTTCTAGAGACACACATTATCTCTATTAATACCAGCCACAAGGTCATTACTCAGGCACCAACTTTTCCTCCAGCATAAATATTTATACAGGACTGACCTGTGGCTGTTGCGTTTTCCTTTTATTTGATTCCTGCCGCCGTTTGTGTCTTGCTGGTCTGTCGGCTAACCTGTTTAGCTCCTCTGTCTGGAACCTTCGGAGCCAGCCAAGTCTCTGGGAATGGCTGGAGTGGGGGCCGGGGACGGGGGGATGGGAGGAGGGGGCAGCAGGGCGGGTCCCACTCCTACTAATCCTGTCCTGGCAGGTTGACCAAGCCGAGGAAAGGGGTTCTTTTCTCTGTCCAAACTGCTGCCCCCCACCAAATCCAAGTTAGAAGTGGACTTGTGGCCAAGCTGGGACACGTAAGCAGGGGACCCCCCACATTAGCAAGAGCCCCTTTTCAGCCCCGAGTGGGCACCTAGCAGAGTGTCAGACCCCATGGCCACGCTTTGCAAGAGCAAGATAGTGTTAGAAGCTTTCTCGTGGAGGTCTCTGCCCAACTGAACAAGCTACAGCTCCCCTCCTGCTCCAAACCTGGATTTGTTGTGATTTGAGTTGCAAATGCCTCTTTTACTGTGGATCAATGCTGAGATGAAAGTGCTGCAGTACTGAAGTCATAAATGTTAATAATTATAATAACCATAACATCCCTGCTGTATCCCCAGCCCTGGAGACAGACATTACCATCCCTGGGATGCACAAGAGGAATTTGGGGAGATTGTCATGACCGTA
The DNA here is from genome assembly GCA_004024805.1 of Geosciurus inauris. Lineage (NCBI taxonomy): Eukaryota > Metazoa > Chordata > Mammalia > Rodentia > Sciuridae > Geosciurus > Geosciurus inauris. The sequence continues at coordinate 149,201 of PVHX01002925.1, forward strand.
GCTGGAGTCACTAGGGCTTGGACCTAGGGTTGCTGATGCCTTCCTCAAAGCCTCTGAAAATGGGAATATTGGAGTCACGCATTGAGTTCTGCCAAGCACAAGGAATTGGACATACTTTTTTTTTTTTTTTTTCTCCAAACCCTCTGTCAAACAGTCCTGCAAAGTAGGAAGACAATATTGGCTTCATTTTTGCAAAGAAGAAACCAGACACTGGGAGGGCAGAGGAACGTTGATTAATCAATACTACCGATGCATCACCAGTTGGAACAGGAGGCCACTGTGTCTGAGTGTCTTCCAGTGCCCGGAACCTGACGGTGCTACAAACAGGTCAGGAAGGAGTGCCCCTGAGTGCGGGCTTGTTTGGTTGTGCATAAGGGAAACTCCATACAGTTCCTAAAGGACAATTAAGATGCTGTAGAACTTTCTTTCCCTCTGCAGGTGGATTGCATGTGAGGCTAAGCGGGAGACTGCTGGTCATAAGCAGATGGTGCCACGGGTCAGAATCAGGGTGGACACAGGTGCAGCGGAGATGGAGGGCAACTGATGGGGGGCAGAGGATGGTGTGTTAGGATCCGCTCTCTGCTCTCAGATCTCCACCCTCCTGCTCCCTGCAGCCCAGACCCCCACATGAAGTGTCTGCAGAGACCTGCCGGAGCTCTGCAGGGATGTATTTGTTTCATTCACAGCGTCCTCAGACCTCGCGCATTACCTGGCAATATTAATCATAGCAGCTATCTTTGGTCAAGTGCTTACAATATACAAGCCATTACTGTTATTTTTTTCTTGTAAACCTCTATAAAACATTGACTTTGGTTTCCATGAGCTCCATTTTGCAGATGGAGAAATTGAGGCTCAGTGCAGCTAAGTCACTTGGCCAAGGAGACTGAGCCTCTTGGTGGAGGCAGAAATCAAGCCAAGTTTGACATTATAGTTTGTGGCTTCAAATCTGGACACACACCCAGACCAGGCAAGTTACCAGCGGTTGACAGAAGATCAGGGCGTAGTAGCCGCATGTGCTCTGGTCAGGCATCAAAGTAACCCGGTTCCATTGGTTTTTGAATTTCAGCTGATTCTCGAGTTTGGCTGCTATCTGAATCCCTTTCTTTAAAAAAACACTTGTGCCAAGTATCATCCCCAGGGACCAACATAACTGTGGCATTTGAACAGTGGGCCTTCTATAAGTTCTTCAGGTGAGCTGAGATGGAGAGGCACTATTCAGAAGCAACAAATGAGTCAAATAAAATGTGCTAGTTGCTATGTTCAGCTAAGGGATCATCAATTTGCAGCCTTACATAAAGATAATGTCTCTGATTGACATGAATCAATCCATCCATCATTTATTTATTGTCTGCCCACCTACACCCCCATTCATAGAGACACCCTTCATTCTTTCATTTATCTATTCATTATTTGCTTATTTTTGTATGTGGTGCTAAGGATCAAACCCAGTGTCTCACCCATGATAGGCAAGTGCTCTGCCACTGAGCCCCAGCCCCCATTTATCTATTCATTTATCCTTTTATCCATCCATCCATCCTTCCATCCATCCATCCATCCATCTATCCATCCATTCTTCCATCCATCCATCCATCCATCCATCCTTCCATCCATTCATCCTTCCATCCATCTATCCATCCGTCTTCCCTCCCTCCCTCCCTCTCTCCCTTCCTTCCTTTCTTCCTTCTGTCCATCCATCCATTCCTTGCACCCACCCATCCTTCCATCTATCCATCCATCTTTCCTTCCGTCCATCCTCCCTCCCTTTGCCCTTCCTTCCATGTTGCAGTCACCCACTCATTCCTGCATCTACCCACATCAACCTACCTACACATTAGCTCACCCTCTTCCCAACTCCTCTATCTTCTCCCAACCTCCCTGCCTCCTTCCCTCACTCCCTTCCTTCCTTCTCCCTCAGTTCTGCCCCCTTCTGCAGCCCACCACCCGGCCTGACCCTTGGTACAGTCCCTTATTGCAACGGCTCAGGCTCAGCGTCTCCCCATGCTCTCCTCCCCGTTGCTCCTTTTCCCATGGCTAAGGTGTGAGTGAGTCTCTGAGGTGCCCGGAGGAAGCTCGCCAGAGAAAGAGAAGAAATCTGTTTCTGCTTTTCCCCAGCATGACCCTTCTTTCCCGAGGAAGTCTCTTATAAACACTTGCAGCTCCTGAGCATGCCAGGACTTTGGAGTGGCTCCTCCAAGTCGAAAGGAAATCTCAAGTGCATACCTGGTGTGCGGCCATCTGGATCCATGAGGAGGTTCAAGTGGGGTGCTGACCGTGCAACCCCGGGGCTTGCTTCTCCCCCAGAGTTGGCAGGCATGGTGGGATCGTAGGGGCAGAGCTATGGAGTTTGTTCCTAAGTTTCCAGCATCACTTTCTGGTTCCAGAGTCCTTCTCTACCTCAGCTGCTAAAGCACTGGATCTTAGACTTGGCACTACGAATATTTTGTGCCAGACAATTCTTTGTTGTGAGGGGGCTGTTCTGTGCTGGACATTATAGGATGTTGTGCAGCATCTCTGGTCTGTTCTCTCTGGATGCTTCCCGCTGCCAGCCTCCAGAACCCAAAAGGTGTCCAGTCATTGCCAGATAATTCCTAGAGGAAAAATCACCCCTGGTTGAGACGCACTGTTCTAAGCTAGGCACATGTTGATTGGCAAGATGTCATGCAATGGAACATTCTTTTGTTGATAATGATTTCTATGGTTAGCAATAATTACCGATATCCTTATGTGGCCTAGTGGTAACAAGGTCCTGACAAATTCTGCTGTGATTCTCTCCAATTGTGACAGCCACAGTGTCATGGGAACAGTATTGATAATTAGCACTGATGGTCTCCACCACGGACTTGGCTTTGCATAGATCAAGGGCAGTGGTTCATCGCATCCATTGAACACCAGGCCTCTGCATTGTTGGAGACGGAGAACTTCTGATATAGGGTGACTTTGGGTCCGAGTTCTCCCCAAACCTTCACTGTTGGCGCCTGTCATCCCAGAACGAGACTACCATTCACTCCTCACAGGGTCTCGGTTTGGGGAATTAATTAAGCAGCCATCCACTTTATTCTGCTCAGCTTTCTTACCAGTCCTTACAGACAGGATCAGCTATTGTCTTTTAAGCTTTGTCTTAAAAACAAAGAAAAAAAAAACTGCATTTGTTCCTTCTTTAGGGTACGTGTGCATCTGGGGTCAGCGAGTGGGGCTCTGCTTGTGTGGTCACTCTGTGACCCTGGCTGATGGAGCAGGTACCAGCTGTGACCTAACCTGTGTCACATTGGCCTTTGGATGCTACCTACAGTTTAGCGGGGAATGCCTGTCGCAGGTACTCACACCTCATTGGTCAGACTAGTCACATGATCCTACACAAGCAGAGGAGGGACAGAGAGCAGAATCCTTCTGCAACTAGAAGCTGGAGAGCTAGCTAGGGACAGGTAGCCAACAGCAGAAAGACCACTTCCTCCATGCTCGCTGGGGGAAATCTCAGAAACACAGAAAAGCACAAGGAAGATGAACAGCTCATCCCAGCTCTTGGAGACGTTTACTGTCTTCTTGGTGGTGCTTTGCTTTCTAACCTTTGGGTTAGTCCTCCTCTGGACACCACATTCTCCCACCAACAAGCACAGGTGTGCACACACAATCACGGAGTTCTGATCATGCTGTGTAAACTGCGCTTCACGTTTAGCACGATTTAATATCTCTGATCTTGGAATGTTTTTGAATTTTTCCAAATACATGATGCTCACGATTGGAAAATACTCCAATGTGAGACTACACTTTATTTAATTGGATCTTTATTGTTGGTGTTTATCATTTTTTCGTTTTCTCCATAATTCTTGCAAGTATCACTTTACTCCCAAATCTCTGTGTGTCCCTGGTTATTTCCTTAGGTTAAAGTTCTAGGAGAGGAAACAGTGACATGATTGGCAGAGTAGTTTGGGTCCATGTGTTAAATTGCCACTGTAGGATGACACCAAGCTGTCCTCCTTACACTTACCCGTGTGCCCACCAGCAGGATGTGGGGAAGCCCGTGCCCTGCCCTCCCAAGTGTTAGCCATTAGCATCTCGTAACATCTTTGCCAATTTCAAGATGAAAAAGTATTTTTTCCTTTGCATCTCTTTATTCACTATAGAAGTGGAACTTTTTTTAAATGGTTCTTTGCTTTCATAGATTAATTGTTGGTGTGATTTTCCGTGAGGGGTGCCATTTTTATTGACTTATAGGAATCATCGTAATCATAATGAGTTCATCGTAACCTAATTATACATTTATAATTCACACAATTTCTACCTCACACCATTATAACATATAATCATTACAATGAGTTCCTGATAGTTGTTGTTCAAGCTTTGTTACCATAACTTACACGTCTGTTCCCTCTGTTTTCTCAGCAGTCTCTCTTTTGTCCTCAACTGGTGATTTTTGTTGTGGGGGTTTGGGATTTTGCTCCTGCAGTGGCTCATGAGATGATGCTCACAGAGTCGGAGCTATTGACTTTCTGCCTAAGGCTCCTGCCGCTGACTTTCTATTTGGAAAGCGCTTTCCTGCTCGTAGATCAAAACCTCTTTTCATATTTGGACCATCCATGTGCACGGTGTCATCCACTTGGGATTTAGCTGTTCGACCTTGCAGAAGTCACTCACCCTCTCTGTGCTGCGGTTTGCAGTCTTAACCTGGGGATAACAACAGTACTACTACATGGAGTGACAGAGAGATGCCCAGGCCAGGCAATTCACATCTTGGTTAGTGCCTGGCACCATGTGCACGAGTTGGTTGTGTTCGTTTCTTCATTTAGTTGATTATTAATCATTCCTAATGGTGTGGCCTAGTGGTAACAGGGTCCTGACAACCCTCCTTGAGCTACCTGGCTTTCCAATGTGTGCCGACATGTCTGTTTTCTGTCCATCAGCACCCCAGTTTCTATGCTCCTCAGGCAGCTGGGGACTGATTTTACCACCTGATGGTATCAGCCCTCCCACGCCTGCCCCTGCCTTCCAATCCCTTGGCTATTTTCATTCTTTTATTTATGTGCCTTTGGCTAAGACTCCTTTTATCATCATCTTTTAAAAAAGCATGATTAAAAGATTAAAGGGGATGAGGGGTGGTGGCTTTCGGCTCCTTGATGTCAGAGCCCAAGGCTGGGAAGAGCGTGGATGTTTGAGGCAGTCCAGCACACCTTGGAGCAGCTCAGGTCCTGGCAGCACCAGCGACGTCAGAGATGGCCTGGGCCAGTGCCAGGTGGGTGAGAAGTTCGTCTCCTACCCCCCCACCCCCACATCTAGATTTGTAAAGGGCCATTGCACTGGTCCATGACCTCCTGGTCATCCCTGGGGCTGATGCTCTCCCACTCACGTCACTCTGCCTGGGGGAAAATATGGAAGGCACCACTGTGACAGAGGCCAGGAGCCACTTTTGAGAAAGTGGAGGCTAAACAGGACAAATTTCAGAGGATGGTGGGATTCCAAGATGGTGGGATTCAGTGTCCATGTGCCCGTGGAGCAATTCTCCCTGGTCCCCACGAACACCCATGCTGGTCAAGAATTGGGCAAAACTACGGTTTTAGAGTCAGATAGACTTGAGTCAGATCCTGGCTCTACCACTAACATGCTGTGTCACCTTGATCAAGTGACTTAACATCTCTGTGTCCCCATATTCCTCATCTATATAATAAGTGTAACAATACCCACAATCTCTCTGTGGTTTTAAGAGGCTTCTGTGAAATACTGCCTAAGTCTGGCCATTATTTTGGTTGTTATTATTACCATGCTTAATATTGATAACATCAGTGGTGCCATTATTGTTATATTTGTTATATTTATTGTTATATTTCTTTCTCTGAGACCTTTTCCTGGGGGAGGTGGCTGCCAGGAATACTGGGAATCTTGGCATTTATCTTGCAGTTTCCTGGGCAACCCAGGACCTCAGACCAGCATGCATTGGAACTGTTGACCAATTAAAATATAGGCTAGGCTGAGGCCTTTGCCATGGAGTTGGACCTTTCCAAAATGTTCTTTTGGCTCAGTGGCCACAGTGGGTTGAATAGTGATCTCCAAAAAGATGCATCCACCTCTTCACCCTCTTAAAGTGAACATGACTTTATGCGGAAAATGGTCTTTGCAGATATAAGTGAAGGTGCCCAGATGTGGTCATGTTGGGGTGTCTGGATGGGCCCTAAGTCCAATGTCAAGTGTCCTTA